>JADBJO010011764.1:0-12500 GCA_016801955.1 Conus betulinus
TGGGTCACTTACAAAAATCAAAGAGGCTAAACAGTGGGACAAGTATCCATCACTTCAAACACAAAAGTGGTTACGTTTTCCCATGTACGTTTACCCCTTCTTCACACTCCCTGGCCAGGATGGAGAAGTTATTGGTTTTCAAGGTCTAATGCGAGTTGTCTTCCCTCGATGCATTCCGTGAGCTTTTGTAGTGTATTTTGCATAGTGAGCCATGCTGTATCCATTAACCAATGATTTTTTTTTTCTGCTTTTGACAGAGGCATCAGATACTTGTGTATTCAGTCTTCTGGGACATCGCCGTTAACAAATTATCCTGGTTGAGACCAAAAATATGGTTCTGTCTTCTGAGCTGTTGCACTATCTGAGCTGGATCACTATCTTCAGTGCATTTTGCAATTGTTTCATCTCATTCAGGTGCTGTGATTCATCACCAACACGTGTTTTAATTAGTTGTTGATTTAACTGGGTCATATATCTGTTCTGGAAAGAATTTAGCTGGTGGCCAAAGGAAGATGTATTGACAGCACAGGCATGATAGACTCTTGCAGTGGATGTCAGGATGCCAAGAAGATGCAGTGTTCCATTTCAGCCCCTGACGTTGCTCTGTTCAGATGGCATGATTGCTGGATGGTGACATCAAGGTAGGAACCAAAGAGAGGTCTCCACCACCACTTCTGTGAATGGACAGAGATGGAATACTTTTCCACAAGTTGGTCCATCCGATCAGCGGGAGCGTACGCTCCTGGTAGCGCCACCCAAGCTGGACAGGTCGATGGATAGAGGTCAGACTAATGTAGACCAACTGCCGCAGAGGTTGAAACAGGTTTGCGTAGGGCTAACACCCCTTCCAAGAAAAAAAATCAAGTTACAGAAGCATCGCCAACATCAAACCATGACATTCATCTGGGAGACGAAGGGTCTCCATCCCGGAGACTCATGACGTCAGGCAGTGAAAGCCAAGAGGAAGCCACAAGTCTGACCCCCCTTCTGACCCCCAGGACAACAACAAGGATAGCCACTTGGAACATCAGGACGATGCACGAAGCGGGCAGAACCATCCAGATAGCAAGATAGCTGAGACGTTCATCAGGAGAGCTGCTGCTATACTCAGGGCACACAGAAGATGGAGCCCTTACACAGAAAACGTGGCCCTGATGCTGACACCAGAGGCGCAGCAGGCACTCATCAGCTGGGAACTATCAACTCCCACATCATCACAGCCACGTTTAGCACCAAGAAGAAACATCAAGCTGAATATCATCCAATGCTACACTCCCACAAATGATGCAGAGGAGAAAAAAAGAAAGATGATTTCTACCAGCAAGTACAAAGCTGTGCTGAACAGAAGAGGAGCAAACGACATCACAATAGTCATGGGTGACTTTAACGCCAAGATAGGACCAGACTATGGGCTATGAAGACATCATAGGGACACATGGACTTGGACAGATGAGTGAGAATGGAGAACGCTTTGCAGACATGTGCGCATTGAACCAGCTGGTGATAGGAGGCAGCATCTTCCCCCCACAAGTGCATCCACAAGGCCACCTGGAGATCCCGGACCACGTCACAGAGAACCAGATCGACCACATCTGCATCACAGGAAATTCAGGCGATCATGGCGGGATGTGAGGGTGATGAGGGATGCTGACGTGCCATCAGACCGCCACCTGCTCGAGACAACAGTGAGACTCTGACTCAAGAAGTACACATCAACAAATGCAGCAAGGACAAGACATAATTTGGAGCTGTTTACCAGTAAGGAAATAAAGGAGAAATTTCAGATCAGTCTCACCAACAGATTCCAACTGCTTGAAGAAATGCTTGAAAAGGAGAGCACAGACATCGAGAACCAGTGGCAACATACCAAAAATATTGGCATGAGACCTGTGAAGAGGTAATTGGAAGAAGAAGACCGAACACAGGGAGTGGGTCTATCATGACGCTATTCAGAAACTGAACAAAAGGACAGAGAAGAAAGCCACACAGAACATGAGCTGGGACAATATCAAGCGAAGAACAAATCCAAGAAGACTACGCTCAGGTGGACAAGGAAGTGAACAAAAGTGTGAAGAAAGATAGGGACTTCATCGACGCACTTGCTGGACAAGTAGAGGATGCTACGGAACAGGGCAACATGAGAGAGCTGTACACAAAGAAGCTGACAGGCAAATTCCAACAGACTAGCAAGCCAGTCAAAGACAAGAACGGAAAGACCCTCACAACAACAGAAGATCAATTGAAGCGATGGGCAGGACACTTCAAGGAATTACTAAACCGTCCAGCCCCCCAAAGCACCACCCGACATCCCACCAGCAGAGACAGAACTGCCCATCAACTGTGAGAAACCATCGAAAGCAGAGATCAGAAAGCCATCCTGACACTGAGGAATGGGAAGGCAGCAGTACTTAATGAGATCCCAGCAGAAGTCATCAAAGTGGATGTTGGTATAGCCATCAACTTGCTTTAGAGCCTCTTTGGCAAGATATGGGAAAAAGAGAACATCCCAGCAGAGTGGAGGGAAGGCATTGTTATCAAACTGTCAAAGACAGGAGACTTTACCAACTGTAGTAACTATAGAGGGATCATGCTCCTGTCAGTGCCAAGCAAGGTTCTGAACAGAGCCTGATTGGAGAGGATGAAGGAAGCAGTTGACCCCAAACTCCGAGACCAGCAGATGTACTTCTGGTGGAACAGATCCTGTGCCGACCAGATCGCCAGCCTCAGGATCATCATCGAACAGTCCCTGGAGTGGAATTCGCCCCTTTACATCAACTTCATCAGCTGTGAAAAGGCCTTCGACAGTATAGATAGAGACTCACTGTGGAGGCTACTGAGGCACTACGGAATACCAGAGAAGATCATCTCTCTCATCTGGTGCACGTATCAGGATCTGAACTGCAGGGTGGCTCATTGAGGCCAGTTGTCAGACGGTGTTATGGTGAAGACAGGCATGTACCGGGTATGTCTGTTGTCACCTTTCCTCTTCCTCCTGGTCATCGACTGGATCATGAAGATCACAAACAGGCAGGAACAACGGGATACAATGGACACTCTGGATGACCTTGACTTTGCTGACGACCTGGCACTCCTCTCCCACAGTCACACACAGATGCAGTACAAGACCATCTGCCTTGAGACAGCATCAGCAGGAACAGGACTCAAGATAAACAAGAAGACCAAGCTGATGAAGATCAACACCGCAGACAGCAGCCCAGTATCAGTTGCTGGCGACCTCATCGGGGAAGTAGATTCCTTTGTCTACATGGGAAGTTTGGTTGACAAACAGGGACTGAGACATCATAGCCAGGATGGGAAAGGCACGAACAGCATTCATCATGCATGCTTAAGAACATCCGGGCCTCAGGAGAAATCAGAACGACGATAAAATTACGCATCTTCAACTCAAACCTGAAGCCAGCATCCAGCACCACACGCCAAGCCCTGACATGGATCCTGCAGGGGAAAAGGAAGAGAGGCCGACCTCACAGCAGCTGGAGGCGAGACACTGAGGCAGAGATGAAGAGGCAGGGGACCAACTGGACAGGGATTCAGCGAGCAGCCCAGAACCGAGTGCAATGGCGGAGTGTTGTCAATGGCTTATGCTCACCTGCGAGCTTTGGGCCTAAATAAGTGAGGTCCGTCCGATCCACACCACTCGTTGTCTTGTTGCAGTGCTTCACTATGAATGGCTGGGGCATCTCCACCCTCCTCACCTCTACCCTGGACCAGCGTGTTTGCTTTCTGCAGAGGCTGAACCCCAACGACGTTTGACGCCGTGTTCACAACGTTGTCATGGCAGCGTACAACAGACAAGCCCATATTGACATCCATGGCAGAGTCAAAAGTTCCCTACTTGTCTTCCTCCATCTTCTTGGGGGACTCCAGCAGAAAATTCTTGTTGGCATGGACAGTGCTTGTAAACCAATCCCTTTTGGGTCAGGAGTCCACCAGCTTCAATGATGTGAATACGTTGTTGAATGTAAGGTGGAAGGATCTACTTTCTTGCTGCAGCTCCACTGTCAAATTAATTACCCTCTCCACACACACACACACACACACACACACACACGCACACATATGAATGCATGCACGCACGCACGCACGTATGCACACACACACACACACACACACACACACACACACACACACACACACACATCTGCCACTGACGGTTAAACGTCTTTCATCATCTAAAATCTGTTGCACGCCATTCCTGACGATCCTTGCTTTTGAAGGGTCAGTCAACTGATGGCGATTGTTATTAGAGGTTTCTCTTCCATCTTCTTTGCCACTGTCTTCATCAGTGTTAACATCACCTATCCCGGTGGATCGATATAAATTCTGGCCTCTTCAAAGCTTGTGTCATCCTTAAACACACTGGCCACTTCATAAACTGTGAATCGTCTGAAGAAATAATGATACACAATGATTAGTGAAAACGAGAAAATACCCCATCCCTGTTGATCCTACAGTCGCTGAAAAGGGATGCTCGTATTGGTCTACTCGATATCAATGGTGATTAATATTTCATCAAACTGTCTACTAACCAACTTCTTTGTCCGATCCTATCTTGGCGTTAAAGTCACCCATGTTCGTTTGTTGTATACAAACAAGTACAAAACAAAGAGATATGGATTTACCTTTGAAAGTGACTCATGACAAGCGACAAAAGATGTCAAGCCTTGCAAATGGCAGTCTCTTCGAAATCAAAGCAAAGGGACATAAGTATTATAATCTGATCACATAATACAGCAGATCTCTCCACCCTGCTACAAATTTCAGCCACCTGTACAAATTCAAATGGGTTAGAACTCTAAGGCCAATGTTACCAGCATCGCTGAATAGGAACATCAGGATTACTTGGATTTTAGAGCTAGCCTTCTTTGTGTGTCCTTGACTATATGCTGAACACTGTATAATTAAGGATTCTCATTAAAGATAATTATTTTTCTTTGCACGTTCATACCAGAGACCGTTGGCACGCAAGATTCAAAACCTGTAAATATATATATATATATATATATATATATATATATATATATATATATATATATATATATATATTGTTGTTGTTGTTGTTGTTTGTTTTTGTTGTTGTTGTTGTTGTTGTTAATTTATACAGAATTATGTGCATGTAATATGTGTAACTGTCAAGTTCACACAATCTACTCATTCTTCTCACAAGCAAAATCAAACCAAACAAAACTACACAACACTTCCGCATTTACTCTAAAATCTTTCACCATATAAACTATAAACTGTACTTGTTAAGTAGCGATGTGTCGCACTCGACTGGCACATTGCAGCACTTCGCCATTACAACAGTTCACATCACACCCCCATCCTGCAGTCACAGGGAGGTACGTTTGGGAATCCCTCCTCGCTCACAAAAGCCAGGTCATTCCCAGGAACGAGCGCTCTGGAACTAGAACCCTAATGTAAGATACAAAGTCCCTTAAAGCCTCTCCAACAGTTAACCTATTAAACTCCGAGTTTACGATTTTAAAATAGTTTGCTTAAAGATCTTTAGAAAAGCAAGATGAAAGTCATTTCTGTTCAAATGTAGTTAACGATTTACAAAGACAATTAACTTTTATAAACCCAAACAATTTATGAACACTATCAACGTTTACATACATTTTAGGAAAGAACACAATTATTATGTAGACTAAATGCAATGAGCATCAAAGCAAAACTGTAGAGCAAATTTAAAGAATGAAAACATACTCTTAATTTTTCCAGTCTCCACTGCCTGGTGAAATTATAAGCGAATTTAACACTTACTTTTCAGACCCGTAGACACCTAGTCTACACTAGCACTTGGTGCTACATTTACAAATTACACTCAGGGGAAATGAGATTTTCCCAGACCTGAAATAGCCTACTAGCCGGCAACCAAGCCAGGCTAACTACGGAGCCCATCCGCTCTCCAGGCCGTCTTCTTGCAGTCTGACAAGAAAAACAGGCAGTCACACAATTGCGTGCTCTGACCAGCACTCACTCTCAGAACGATTGCCTCTGACCACACCACAGGTGTAAGGGTGAATTTTCTGTCCCGTGAATAAGTGTACCCGGATAATTTTCTTTAACATCTCCAGAGCGCTCTTCCTGACAGTAACTTAGCCAGCAGATCTATTGTTTGTTCCTTACGCAAATTGTTTTTTGTGTGTGTGTGTGTGTGTGTGCGTGTGTGTGTGTGTGTGTGTGTGTGTGTGTGTGTGTGTGTGTGTGTGTGTGTGTGTTTTCTGCGTAATATTCTAAATGCTTTTTTTTTTTTTTGTTTTCAGTCTTGCAGCATACGCAATTTGTCATATTCTCTTGTAATGATCTCTGGATACTCTGGCCAATAGATTTTGTGAGAGCTGTTGTTGTGGACAAAGTGTATGCATTTGTACGTAACTGTGCATGTACAGGCTTCATACACGTATGTTGCTAGTGTATGCAGCCAACATAATATGCCTATATGGACGAGGTGTGATTTGGCATGGTCTGTAACATCAAGTGCATATAAGAACGGTGTTTGTCTTTATCAGAGGAGTTTCATAAATGATAATCCTCAGCTCCTGCCCCCCCCCCCTCCTCCCTTCCTATCATCTCCCCATTTCTATACTGCTAGGTACATCCGGGTGTGTCAATGTATGCACGTGGTTCGCAGTCTTCTGACGTGCGTTCGCGAAAATAACAAATATGAACTGGTTAATTTCAGGACGAGAAGAATGAAAGGTGTCTTGTAACGCTAAAGGGCAAGGTGGGGAGCTGAAAGGATAAAACAACAAAATGTTTTCGCAGTCTTGAAAAACGGAACTATGTGAGTAAGTGTATAATGAAACTTACTGCCAGGGATGGTACAACTATAGCTAATGAAAATGTTATTGCAGAGGAAGTTGATATGTTTCGTCGATGTTAATATTCAAAAGAGTTTCCAGTCTCGTTGAACGATCGCCGAAATTAACAGAAGAGGAAAATGTACACTTAGAGAGAAAATAACCGTAGAGGATTCTGAATGTGGATTAAGATACATGAACAATAATAAAAGTCATGAAAGGGACAGTTTCACTGCTGGGTTTTTTTTTTACATATTTTTTGTTGTTTGTTTTTTTGCTTTTTGTTTTTGTTTCTTTGTTACAGTTAGGGCTATATGTCTAAGATCCCTTAATGATGGGTTTGACAAAATGGAACTATCTGCAACTCCAAAAGATGGGGTCAGAATATGTCTACCTGAAGGGGACAAACCTAAAAATCAAATAAAAGTTGGGACCAATATTGCTTTTAAATGTAGTGTACACAGTTGGATCTAATTCCGTTCCTAACAAATTGATGATCTGTTTAAAATTCAGTCAAAGTGATGACCAGACTGATTTCTTACTAAATCGGTAGATGAAAGATGATATGTGTGTCTTATTTATGACATTATGGACTGCCTTATCAGAGCGAGACAACTTGGGTACTACCATGTCTAGATTTTGAAAAAGCATTCGATAGTGTAAACTTAAAATTCATCTTTAAGGTCTTAAAAGCGTTTGGTGTTAATCCTGACTTTTCTCAGTGGATTAAGACTTTTGTCAGGAATATCAAATCAATCATTTCTGTTGATGACAACCTGCCTAGCTTGTTTGCCGTTGAAAGGGGTTGTAGACAGGGTGACCCATTTGCCACCCTATTCGTTTGCTATGTGTATAGAAGTTTTAGCACTCAGGATAAAAGCAAACCAAAGCATTATAGGCATTATACTGGAAATAATGAAAATAAAATACCCCAGTATGCAGATAACTCTGTCCTTACCCTGGAAGGAGAAAGTAATTGTTGTGTGAGTAATAAATTAGTACCATTGAGAAATTTAGAAGAGTATATGGGCAATGTTAAAAAGAGAAAAGACAGAAGAAGCTTGGCTGGGGAGATGCAGAATTTGTAAGAGAATCTTTTGCCACACTCACGGATGGGATAGAATCCCAAACGTTTCAAAATACGAGAAATGTAGTTCACAAATGATTAAAGAGGATGTTCGGTTGTAACGTTTTAGGAAAAGTTTTATGAAATGAAATTGTCGGGCAGAGTATGATTAAAAAAGAAAACTACACCACTCGGTAGAATGGCGATTTCAAAGTCACTTGTACTATCAGTAATAACAATAATATAGATGTTACTGCCTAATCCACCTGACATTTTCTTTTTTTATGGAACAAGAACATAGTGTAGAACATTGAATGGAATGAAAGCAAAGATAGAATAAACATCCACACATCTGTAAAATGTATCAAATTCGGAGGTACAGAAATACCCAACAGTTCGAAATACCCGAATGCATTGAAATTGATATGGGTTCGTAAAACGTAATCAAACAGAAGTAAACTGAAGGAACTCGTAAGCCTTCAATATCAGAGTTTGGGTATAATTGAAACGTAGGCTCTGATTGGCTGAAACAAGATTGTGCAAATGTATTTAGAAATGATCTATTAAAGCATATAAAGACTTTGGAGAGGTGAATTGTGTCAAAACTATTGAAGAATCCTGTTCTTAACCAGTGTTCTGTGTCAGTCATACAAATGTTGGGAAACGTCAGTTTATAATAAGACTGGATCAGAAATATGTTCTAGATAGAAGAAATGTGTCGGATGATAATGACATTGTTTTTAACGTACCAGACTTTCACTGAAAAGTATGATTTGTTGAGTGCTTCTGTCATATCATGGACTCGCATGTTCAATTAGGTAATATGCTAAAGAAATAGAACTGGATGAATTACTAACAGTTATCTTTTCAGTTCTAGAGAGGAAACTATTAATGCAACGTTTTAAAGCAAGATACAACTGAACCCCAATGTTGTCGCAAATGTAGAGGACGCTCTGGAAACTGAAGTGTTTAGGCCAAAGCATTTAAGGAGATTGGAATATAACATATCTTAAATCAAACTGGTTCCAAGTCAGATTGATTCACAGATTTTGGGGACCAAGTGTAACTCTATAGAAAACGAGCATAACTGCCTGTGACATAATTATGTTCCTTTTCTTATGATCAAAACAGAAAGTATACGCCATGTTTCTGGATATTCGACTGTGTTGACAACTTTTTGACTGCATTTCAGAATTGGTAAACAAAATGTGTGCCTGTCACACTGTCACTCTTGCACACACGCATTCATGACAGCATTTACTCCATACGCACACGAAATCCCTCCAATCAACCAAAAGGCGCACTACCGAATGTTTTTTCTTCTCCCCTCTCCTCCGGGGAAAACACTTTACTAAATGAATCGAACAATTAACAAACAATTCCATACATCTCTCTCTCTCTCTCTCTCTCTCTCTCTCTCTCTCTCTCTCTCTCTCTCTCTCTCTCTCTCTCTCTCTCTCTCTCTCTCTCTTCACACTGAGAGATAAATCAAGTTACGAATTGATATCAATAAATTCTTACAAGATTCCTCCTTCTTGATGGAGAAAGAATACCCACATCCTCCAAGAATATAAAAGTTATGGCTTTTACACAACATTGGCCCAAGATCCAGACCCAGGAAATAAATCATTCATGCATTCAAGATGCCATACCTGCATCAGAGAAAACACTTGCCCCTTACTGTCATGATGCCTCTGTCCGCATCAGAATACGTGCTGACCCTTTTGAACTCTCCTGTCACTGGGGAACCGATGAGATCTGACTCAACTACCCGGGGTCTTCAATTGCTGGGGCTGAACTATCTGTGTGTTCCCCCACACCATGGCCATCGTTAAACACCTGTCTCAGTACTTAAGAAACAGATGCCGTTGCAGCATCAGAGGAGGAATACCTGACGGGGTGAAGGGTGAAGGGTGAACGGCTGAAACACGAATAAGGTTCGTGTAAGTAACCTGCTTCCCAATTCAACATATAGGAATTCTTTCTTTCTCTTTTCTTAAGGTCTTCCCTGTACCTTTCCCCAACTATCTATGGCTCACCTGGTAATGATTGGTCAGCGGTGAGGACCCCTTGACCAACGTCCTGACAGGTTCGAGTCTTTAGGCCATCTCCTGGGCTAAAACTAATTCTTTCCTCCCTCCTCCTAGTGAGTGCATACTCAGTGTTCAAAACACATGACCAGCACCTTACCAGCCTTTATTAAACTATCTCTCAGTGGTCACTTTCACCCAGTGACCACCCTTGTTTATTTTAATGAATGATCCTCACAATTATTGGCGACGCCTGCTACACTAGTCAAGCCACATGAATATTCTTCCTTTTTAATTGTGGCATGGGGGAAATGATTCATATCACTAGACTACATGTGATGGAGCGTCACATGCCTTGATGTGAGGCTACGTCACATGACAGTGCCAACACAAACTTATCACTTACAACAGAAAAGATGTAATCGACAAGCTGAATGTACCTGCCACTATTCCCTTTCTCCCATTTTGTGCGGTTATGTTCAGCGTTCAATGCGTGTTATGTTTGCCGGCATCTCTCGTACATCTTTTTGCTGTCTCTATTGGGAGGATTAATGCGATGTACTGACAAGCGTGAGCCCATCAGATAACGAACAAATTCCACATAAAATGTACAACACTCATCATCATCATCATCATCATCATCATCATCATCATCATTATGATGATGATTATTATCATTATTATTTATTGTTGTTGTTTACTTTCATTTTATAATAATAATAATAATAATAATAATAATAATAATAATAATAATATAATAATATAATAATATTAATAATAATAGTAATGATGATGATGATGATGATGATGATGATGATGATGATGATAATAATAATAATAATAATAATAATAAATATAATAATAATAATAATTATGATGATGATGATGATGATGATGATGATGATGATAATAATAATAATAATAATAATAATAATAATAATAATAATAATATTATTATTATTATTATTATTATTTATATATTATTATTATTATTATATTATTGTTGTTGTGTGTTGTTGTTGTTGTTGTTGTTATCATATCATTATTATTATTGCTGTTGTTTATTTCATTTCATTTCATAATAATGATAATGATAATATTGTTATTATTATTATTATTATTATTATTATTATTATTATTATTATTATTATTATTATTATTATTATTATTATTTTTGTTGTTTGTGTTGTTGTTGTTGTTTTTTTCATCTTTATAATAATAATGATAATATAATAAGTATTGTCAATATTATCAATGTTATTGTTGTTGTTGCTTTTGGGACTGCAATGATATTATTATTATTATTATTATTATTATTATTATTATTATTATTATTTTATTGTTGTTGTTGTTGTTGTTGTTGTTGTTGTTGTTATTCTTTGTCCCTCATGAAAATGGGAGCAACAAGATCCCGTGTACGTGGGATGACATCCACCCTTTTAAAAAAAGGCCCGAGTGTCTTTACAAGGAACTGTGTCGCCATCTTCATTTTTCGATGTAGCTGGTCCTACCTAAGACGACCTGTTGACCTGTCCTAACAGACACTACAGGGATAATGGATTCGCTGCATGGTGACAGCACCGGCATCACTACACTTTCATGTCCACAGTGTCACAACCACGAGCGTGACTTCTGTTTGACTGCTTTCCCGAAATGTCCTTTGTCAATTCATCCGTCCTTGATCACAGTTCAGACGTCTTTTGTTCCTTCGGTTTGTCTTCTGTGAATCACATTTCTCTTTGTCCCTGAATCACGCAGATTTCTCTCGTTGAAAAGTATTTTCCACCCTTTCCTCTGCAAGCTGTATTTGAATTAGTTTTTAAATAGAAGATAGTGACAACCTCGGTTTTGCGATGATAGTTGAAGAATTGAAAAAAAAAAAAAAAACCATGAACATATTACAGTGGACTGTTGTTCTTTGTGAACTACCACCTCACATCATCAGGGGCACTTTTTGTGAGCAATCCTTGCACTGTTTTCATTCTCCAGTCACCGAATGTCTTTGAAATTAAATTAAGTCACCTGCACACTTAACTACCAACCAGTATGAACACAGATTGCAAAAGAACAAAAGAAAAAGTATCCACAACCATCTCCACGCATCAGACTTGTCTTATCATCTCAGTTCTAGACAATGCTCCAAATGTACACTGGTGTGTAATTGAGAACTTGTTGATTTCAGATAAAATCTGTATCTACCTCCCCCACCATTAATTCATTCAACATACGATTGAAATACTGACTGGCGTCTAGATTCAGATTCTAAGACATGGCTGATCGCTGGCGATTTGAAAGAACATGTTTTTTCCCTTTGGACGCAATCTGTCCTAAAATGAGATCAAATGGTCAGGTAGAAAATATAATGGACTCTGTTCTTCACCTGCTAAATGGGCCATATTATTGGGTCATCAGATGTCATTCATAACAGTTCAGTGGCAATTGATAAATACAAACCAACCAATAGCGATAATTTCAGCTCTGTTTTCATGCCTTTTAATGTAGCAGCCTCTGAAGACATGCACAGTGTACACTGATTGCACTGAATAGTTTTTTTATGCTGCCATTTGAAACCATTCC
>JADBJO010011764.1:15000-32500 GCA_016801955.1 Conus betulinus
GAAAACAATATTTCTGTTAAAATATTATTCCACGTTCATGTACCGATCAAGAGTTAAGGCAGTATGAGTAAAACAGCCCAACTGAAAATCCAAAACATGGAAAGGACAGCTTAAAGATTGGCAGCACCTGTTCCTTTGGAATTCGAGAAGTAAGAGATAAGTGCCTTTAATTGATCTTGTACATGTTTATTGTTTGTTTGTTTGTTTTTCCTTTCCTTTTTTGCTGTCACGCAGGAACTGACACCTCTTCTTTTGGAATTAGAGAAGATGACAGGGATGCTCTTGTAAATCTTCGTTGTTTATTTATTTTATTTTTTTTTATTTTCCTTTTTTCTCTGTTGTCATATGGAGAGTGACCTACACTTGTATTAACAGATTGTTCGATTGATTTTGTGTTCGTTCGTTCGTTCGGTCGGTTGTTTGTTGTTTTGTTTGTTTGTTTGTTTGTTTGTTTTTGTATTGCGATAGAATTAATGACCAAAACTCATTTCATATTTTCCATTTTCATGTGCATAGATTTTGACTTATTAGTGAGTAGCCATAGTTTGTAATTGTGTTCTAAATTACCTAATCTATTTAATTGTGAGTCGCCATAGTTTTTAAGTGTGTCTTCACTATCTCTATCAGTTTGTGTTTCCCTCATTATCATTTGCAGCGTGATAAAGTCATTGCTAACATGGACTAAGCATCGGTCATTAAATATCAACGGTATTCAATAATAAAAGTTACACGAAGCATCCTCGGTATTCCAAAATACAAACAAATCATACATGTCTTAGATTGTACAGAATCCAGCCTCTCATATATTGTTCCGAGCAATAATATTCTAATTCCGGCTATACTATATTTGCAAAGACCCTGTGCTTCCCAGATCTACGGGTATACTGGTTTAAATTCACGAAACTTTAAATATGTGCCGCTCATGGTACCCTGAAAATGTCCAAATGCGGCTGGAAATTATACTGAAAAGAACCAAACCTATCCGAATCGACATTGTTTTACAGAAACCACCCCGAAAATTGTTGAATGGATGGACAAGTTTACTGTCATAATGGATGCAAGATCTCTTGATGTTACTGAAATGTTGCTCCTTGGTGACTTTGATATTGATCTATAGAAACCCCATCATCAGGACAACTATGTTATCCTCACACAACTTATCTCAAATAATTGACGCTGCTTCCGTGTAATGACATGTAGCATAAGCAGCATCACACCGAATGGATTCAACAAGCATTTCACAAGTGTAGCAGAACGTACCAAAAAAACAAAATCATATTCAAATAATGACTAAGAAAAGAAAACAAAGTTCTGCAAATTCAAGACTATCCCCAAATGTAGGTACCGTTCATGTCTGTAAATTGATGCTTACTATTCCTTGTGTCGTTTAAAGGTGACAGGAAGTGTTGGGTTTAATGGAATTTGTTGTAAAAATACAAACCTTTCAGTTGAATCACATCTGAATCACGTACTTACATCCACAACCTGTACGCTGGAAAAACATCACTCTCCACCGCAGTTCAAAGTTGCAAAAAAGTCGCACACACGTTCACACACACGTGTGTGTGTGTGTGTGTGTGTGTGTGTGTGTGAAACAAATACGTAGTGGGTGAAGACAAGTGCAGGCTAACAACAATTCTTCAGTTTTTATAATGATTTGACAACGATTCGAACTTTTAGGGGGAAAAAAAAGAAGATGAAGAAAATGGGAGGAATATGTTATAAATATGAGGAACCCTTCACTAGCTGCCTGACAGAATCATCGTAATCCCTCTCGAAGACAAATCTGTTAGTATTGCCTGCTCCTAGGCCTTTTATCCGCTGGATCGGAATCATCACGGAGACACGGCTGATTGTGTCTGCATTCTTGGCGTCAAATAGAAACACACCACAGTCCATAATTCTGTGGTGTTCTCAGCACCAAGGGTTCAAAAAGAATTCAACAGCTCCCCCAAAACAGCCAGTGAAAGGTAGTAAATGGAACAAAACGTAAGTGTGGAGAGGAAAAAAGTTGCTGAAAAACTAGAAACATTATGCAAATAGTATAAGATACAGGGGATAATCTTTGAGCCTATGCTGGAGGATCCATTCAAGGATGCAAGGGAGGTCAAAATATATGGAACAGTGTGAGGGGGACAGCTCTGCTGTTCAATAACCCAAGCATTGTCAGTGGCTAAGAATTGTGCAGAAGAACCTTTACTTGGATCTTCTAAAGAGATGCAATCTCCCACTGATTGACCAAACAATATTATGCTGAACAATTAAGTAGTGGGTGAAAACAAGTGCAGGCAAACAATTCTTCAGTCATTATATGATGACTTGACAATAATTTATCTTTTAAGGAGAAAAAGAATAGAAGATGAAGAAAATGGGGGGAATATGTTATAAATACGAGGAACCCTTCACTAGCTGCCTGACAGAACCATCGTAATCCCTCTCGAAGGCAGATCTGTTAGTATTGTCTGCTCCTAGGCCTTTCGTCCGCTGGATCGAACTCATCAGGGAGACACGGCTGATTGTGTCTGCACTTTTGGCGTCAAATAGAGACACACCACAGTCCATAATTCTGTGGTGTTCTCAGAACAAAGGGTTCAAAAAGAATTCAACAGCACCCCCAAACACACATATATATATATATATATATATATATATATATATATATATATATATATATATATATACACGCACACACATATGTGTGTGTGTGTGTGTGTGTGTGTGTGTGTGTGTGTGTGTGTGTGTGTGTGTACTCAGGGGTTCAAAGATGCATCTACAGTCCATTTGTACAAACCCAACGGTAACACCCAGTTTGTAACAACCACCTGTCTATAGGAGGCAAGATATTTGCCAGGATTCTGCCGAACTGCTTTGTAACACACCTTGAGCAAGAGCGTTTGCTGGAGAGCCAGTGCAGCTTCAGAAAAGACAGAGCAACCATTAATACGGTATTTGCTGCCAGACAGCTCCAAGAAAAAAATATCAGAAACAAATTGCCGACCTATTCCCCAGATATGTCGACCTGAACAAGGCCTTCGACACTGTCAATAGAGAGGGCCTGTGGAAGATCATGGCCAAATACGGACACCCATCGAAATTCATCTCTATGGTACGGCAATGCCATGATGTATGCAGGCCCGGATCCAGGACAATGGAGAAACATTTAGACCATTCCCCATTACAAATGGCGCAAAGCAAGGCTGTACATTTGCTCCCACTCTCTTTGGCATCATGTTCTATGCAATACTGATTTATACCTTCAATGAGGGAGAAGTAGGGAACGACATCAGATTCAGAACAGATGAAAGACTGTTAATTAAGCTCAAGTGACTCCAGGTAAAATCTAAGGTTGTGACAGACATCATCAGGGACTTTCTATTTGCTGATGACTGCGTTTCAATGCGGGCTTACATACTGACATGCAATGCACCATAAACACAAAGTTTTCGTTGCCTGAGCCAACTTCGGTCTCACCATTCATATCAAGAAGGCGGAAGTTTTGCATCAGCCTGCACCAGGCAGACCCTGCAATGAGCCTAACATTCCAGTCAGTAGTGTGGGACTCGCTGCACACTGTCCCTGAACGTCACCATCACTGATGACGTGAGTGTCAGGCATGCAAAAGCAAGCGCCGCCTTTGGCAGACTACACATCAATGTTTGGAACAGAAGTGCCATCAGTATAGAGACAAAGCTGAAGGTGTACAGAGAAGCCGTTCTCCCCAGACTCCCTGACGCATGGGAAACGTACACAGTGTGCCAATGGTATGCCAAGAAGCTGAATCACTTCCACACAACCTGCTTCAGAAGATTATTAAACACAAAATGACAGGACAAAATCCCAGACATAGAGGTGCTTGACCAAGCAGGCCTGCTGAGCATCCACACCAATCTGAGGCTGTCTTGGCTTCGATGGGCAGGTCATGCAGCTCGCATGCCAGACCACAGGCCATCCAAAAGACTCTTCTATGGTCAGCTGCAAAAAGGAGGATGGTCCAATGGAGGTCAGAAAAATTGCTTCAAATACACTCTTACAATATCATTGAAAGCGTTTAACATCAACACTAACATACGGGTACAAAATGCTATGGATTGAGCTAGATGGCGCAACTCTATCCATTTATCTATAAAGGCGCCAGTTCATGTGAAGAATGGAGGACAGCAGCAACACAACAAAAGAGACAGGCAAGGAAAGCCGGCACCAGCAATCAAGAGCAGGTCTCTCAAATTGCCTGCCCAAGCTGTCGCTGCATATTCCGTGCATCGGCTTAATCAGCCACCTACGTATCCACAAAAGTTTGTCATTTTTTAGATTAAGAGATTGTCGATGGAGAGCTGGCATTCTCATGTTCAGCAAAGTGACAGATATGATATTTATTGTATGTTAAACGCAGAACATAGATTGCCAGTTTTTTTGTCTACAGACTGAGACACACATTTGAGATACATCTTAACAACATTCAGATTTGGTATCACAGAAATAAATAGTCATTTTAATCGTTATAGAGAACTCAGTGATGATCATCTCCTTTGCCCATTAAGTCACGACGCTTTTGGTAATGAAGTTCATGTTGTGTTCTCGTGCCAGGAACTTTATTATATCAGGCAAGAGCTTACTCCAGAAAAATACTATAGACAACCATGTATTTCATTACTTGTTCGTTATTCAAAAGTTCTATTCGTTCTAATTTAATGACCTCAATAAAGTTTGTAATGCTTTTTTTAAATCTCAGACTCCTGTTTTAGCGGATTCTGAGTACACTGTTAATGATAACTTTTCACTTGTAAACATTGAGTCTGACGTGCTAGACAGTGCCACACAGCAGTGTGAAGTACAGGGCTGACAAATGGTCAAGAATGCAGTTGACGGTTCATTGTTTTATCCAAGGCTGGCGTGTAGCAGCTGACAAATACATAGTGGAACACCTTTTCTTATGTGTCTTCTAACCAATGAATCGGTACATCCCAGTGCAGTGCGTATGGAAAATAAGCAATGGAAAATAAGAAGACCCTCCCTAGGCTTAAGCCAGGCATTTCAACATACGTACGCATCGCTAATGACATGATAGAAAGGTGACATTTAATTGTCCAATTTGACAGTAAAACCTGAACAGTTAAATCATTATCTTTTTGATTTGTCCTAAATACTTGAATCTTTTAGGAAAAAAAATACATTCTCAAATTACTGCAAATACCCATCTTCTTTTAGGCTATCCTGATCATTATTGCATTCATCATTTGATACCCTAAGAGAAGAAAAAAAACGAATCCATATCTGGCATAACACAGAATATGCACTTGGCTTTATGATTCAAAAA
This sequence comes from Conus betulinus, assembly GCA_016801955.1. NCBI lineage: Eukaryota > Metazoa > Mollusca > Gastropoda > Neogastropoda > Conidae > Conus > Conus betulinus. The sequence goes on from JADBJO010011764.1 coordinate 20,315, forward strand.
CATGACAGTTTCAGACTGACATCATTTCATAATTGTGTTAATTTTGACGATAAAAAATGTGTAAATAGTTAAACAATCGTAATCATAAATGAAACTGTATACATACCATCAATGCATTTAGCTTGATTTGGACTCGGAAATCCCAAATCTGACCTCAAAAGCACAATTCTTGAGTATCTGAATCATCACGTTCTCCACCGAATCGAATAGTGCATTTTACGTAACTGCTCAAAATTACATACTTATACAATACTGCTCAACCACATTTCACCCACCATTTTCAAGTAGTTTTTAACCACGTTCAGAGTCTTGATGTTTCACAGAAATCAGCATTTGGCTAATGTTATGAAATGTGCTCAGCTGTATGTTAGGCAAAAGCTAACATGTAGATAGATAGCAACATGAAATTAAATATTTAGAAAAATCTGCTGACCTCTTAACTAAGAACGAACTTCACCAATTAGCATTACTTCTTATCTATGCGAAATGTGCCTTTTCCTCTGTCTAAATGTCAGAAAAAAGACGTGAGATGAAACACAGAAACAAGTGCACAATTTTCAGAATACTTGTTTAGGCATGCTACATTCTGAGAATACCTCTCCCCCAGCAATAACCGGAGCAGCTTCCATTTGACTGTTTACTGGGGCATGGACATGAGAGAGAGAAAAAAGTGTTACCACGAGTTTCCCCATTTGCCGCACAATCAACAGAACAGGAGGAATCTGGTGGTGACTTTCTTTACTGTGGTGCTCCTACAATAACTTTTCCAATCANTTTGGAAGCTACAAAGGACACACCCATTTGAAACTGTGTGTAGCCTGCTTGATATTCCTTCAATGCAGGTCAGACACAAGCTAAATCAGGTGAAGACAATATTTAGAGCATTCAAATTCCTCCAGACCCACCACATGAGGCTGTCTGGGACATGGAAATTGTGGATGGGATAGACAGTAGACAACATATAACTTTGGGTCACTTACAAAAATCAAAGAGGCTAAACAGTGGGACAAGTATCCAGATCACTTCAAACACAAAAAGTGGTTACGTTTTCCCATGTACGTTTACCCCTTCTTCACACTCCCTGGCCAGGATGGAGAAGTTATTGGTTTTCAAGGTCTAATGCGAGTTGTCTTCCCTCGATGCATTCCGTGAGCTTTTGTAGTGTATTTTGCATAGTGAGCCATGCTGTATCCATTAACCAATGATTTTTTTTTCTGCTTTTGACAGAGGCATCAGATACTTGTGTATTCAGTCTTCTGGGACATCGCCGTTAACAAATTATCCTGGTTGAGACCAAAAATATGGTTCTGTCTTCTGAGCTGTTGCACTATCTGAGCTGGATCACTATCTTCAGTGCATTTTGCAATTGTTTCATCTCATTCAGGTGCTGTGATTCCATCACCAACACGTGTTTTAATTAGTTGTTGATTTAACTGGGTCATATATCTGTTCTGGAAAGAATTTAGCTGGTGGCCAAAGGAAGATGTATTGACAGCACAGGCATGATAGACTCTTGCAGTGGATGTCAGGATGCCAAGAAGATGCAGTGTTCCATTTCAGCCCCTGACGTTGCTCTGTTCAGATGGCATGATTGCTGGATGGTGACATCAAGGTAGGAACCAAAGAGAGGTCTCCACCACCACTTCTGTGAATGGACAGAGATGGAATACTTTTCCACAAGTTGGTCCATCCGATCAGCGGGAGCGTACGCTCCTGGTAGCGCCACCAAGCTGGACAGGTCGATGGATAGAGGTCAGACTAATGTAGACCAACTGCCGCAGAGGTTGAAACAGGTTTGCGTAGGGCTAACACCCCTTCCAAGAAAAAAAATCAAGTTACAGAAGCATCGCCAACATCAAACCATGACATTCATCTGGGAGACGAAGGGTCTCCATCCCGGAGACTCATGACGTCAGGCAGTGAAAGCCAAGAGGAAGCCACAAGTCTGACCCCCCTTCTGACCCCCAGGACAACAACAAGGATAGCCACTTGGAACATCAGGACGATGCACGAAGCGGGCAGAACCATCCAGATAGCAAGATAGCTGAGACGTTCATCAGGAGAGCTGCTGCTATACTCAGGGCACACAGAAGATGGAGCCCTTACACAGAAAACGTGGCCCTGATGCTGACACCAGAGGCGCAGCAGGCACTCATCAGCTGGGAACCTATCAACTCCCACATCATCACAGCCACGTTTAGCACCAAGAAGAACATCAAGCTGAATATCATCCAATGCTACACTCCACAAATGATGCAGAGGAGAAAAAAAGAAAGATGATTTCTACCAGCAAGTACAAAGCTGTGCTGAACAGAAGAGGAGCAAACGACATCACAATAGTCATGGGTGACTTTAACGCCAAGATAGGACCAGACTATGGGCTATGAAGACATCATGGGGACACATGGACTTGGACAGATGAGTGAGAATGGAGAACGCTTTGCAGACATGTGCGCATTGAACCAGCTGGTGATAGGAGGCAGCATCTTCCCCCCACAAGTGCATCCACAAGGCCACCTGGAGATCCCGGACCACGTCACAGAGAGAATCAGATCGACCACATCTGCATCAACAGGAAATTCAGGCGATCATGGCGGGATGTGAGGGTGATGAGGGATGCTGACGTGCCATCAGACCGCCACCTGCTCGAGACAACAGTGAGACTCTGACTCAAGAAGTACACATCAACAAATGCAGCAAGGACAAGACATAATTTGGAGCTGTTTACCAGTAAGGAAATAAAGGAGAAATTTCAGATCAGTCTCACCAACAGATTCCAACTGCTTGAAGAAATGCTTGAAAAGGAGAGCACAGACATCGAGAACCAGTGGCAACATACCAAAAATATTGGCATGAGACCTGTGAAGAGGTAATTGGGAAGAAGAAGACCGAACACAGGGAGTGGGTCTATCATGACGCTATTCAGAAACTGAACAAAAGGACAGAGAAGAAAGCCACACAGAACATGAGCTGGACAATATCAAGCGAAGAACAAATCCAAGAAGACTACGCTCAGGTGGACAAGGAAGTGAACAAAAGTGTGAAGAAAAGATAGGGACTTCATCGACGCACTTGCTGGACAAGTAGAGGATGCTACGGAACAGGGCAACATGAGAGAGCTGTACACAAAGAAGCTGACAGGCAAATTCCAACAGACTAGCAAGCCAGTCAAAGACAAGAACGGAAAGACCCTCACAACAACAGAAGATCAATTGAAGCGATGGGCAGGACACTTCAAGGAATTACTAAACCGTCCAGCCCCCAAGCACCACCCGACATCCCACCAGCAGAGACAGAACTGCCCATCAACTGTGAGAAACCATCGAAAGCAGAGATCAGAAAGCCATCCTGACACTGAGGAATGGGAAGGCAGCAGTACTTAATGAGATCCCAGCAGAAGTCATCAAAGTGGATGTTGGTATAGCCATCAACTTGCTTTAGAGCCTCTTTGGCAAGATATGGGAAAAAGAGAACATCCCAGCAGAGTGGAGGGAAGGCATTGTTATCAAACTGTCAAAGACAGGAGACTTTACCAACTGTAGTAACTATAGAGGGATCATGCTCCTGTCAGTGCCAAGCAAGGTTCTGAACAGAGCCTGATTGGAGAGAGGATGAAGGAAGCAGTTGACCCCAAACTCCGAGACCAGCAGATGTACTTCTGGTGGAACAGATCCTGTGCCGACCAGATCGCCAGCCTCAGGATCATCATCGAACAGTCCCTGGAGTGGAATTCGCCCCTTTACATCAACTTCATCAGCTGTGAAAAGGCCTTCGACAGTATAGATAGAGACTCACTGTGGAGGCTACTGAGGCACTACGGAATACCAGAGAAGATCATCTCTCTCATCTGGTGCACGTATCAGGATCTGAACTGCAGGGTGGCTCATTGAGGCCAGTTGTCAGACGGTGTTATGGTGAAGACAGGCATGTACCGGGTATGTCTGTTGTCACCTTTCCTCTTCCTCCTCCTGTCATCGACTGGATCATGAAGATCACAACAGGCAGGGAACAACGGGATACAATGGACACTCTGGATGACCTTGACTTTGCTGACGACCTGGCACTCCTCTCCCACAGTCACACACAGATGCAGTACAAGACCATCTGCCTTGAGACAGCATCAGCAGGAACAGGACTCAAGATAAACAAGAAGACCAAGCTGATGAAGATCAACACCGCAGACAGCAGCCCAGTATCAGTTGCTGGCGACCTCATCGGGGAAGTAGATTCCTTTGTCTACATGGGAAGTTTTGGTTGACAAACAGGGACTGAGACATCATAGCCAGGATGGGAAAGGCACGAACAGCATTCATCATGCATGCTTAAAGAACATCCGGGCCTCAGGAGAAATCAGAACGACGATAAAATTACGCATCTTCAACTCAAACCTGAAGCCAGCATCCAGCACCACACGCCAAGCCCTGACATGGATCCTGCAGGGGAAAAGGAAGAGAGGCCGACCTCACAGCAGCTGGAGGCGAGACACTGAGGCAGAGATGAAGAGGCAGGGGACCAACTGGACAGGGATTCAGCGAGCAGCCCAGAACCGAGTGCAATGGCGGAGTGTTGTCAATGGCTTATGCTCACCTGCGAGCTTTGGGCCTAAATAAGTGAGGTCCGTCCGATCCACACCACTCGTTTGTCTTGTTGCAGTGCTTCACTATGAATGGCTGGGGCATCTCCACCCTCCTCACCTCTACTCTGGACCAGCGTGTTGCTTTCTGCAGAGGCTGAACCCCAACGACGTTTGACGCCGTGTTCACAACGTTGTCATGGCAGCGTACAACAGACAAGCCCATATTGACATCCATGGCAGAGTCAAAAGTTCCCTACTTGTCTTCCTCCATCTTCTTGGGGGACTCCAGCAGAAAATTCTTGTTGGCATGGACAGTGCTTGTAAACCAATCCCTTTTGGGTCAGGAGTCCACCAGCTTCAATGATGTGAATACGTTGTTGAATGTAAGGTGGAAGGATCTACTTTCTTGCTGCAGCTCCACTGTCAAAATTAATTACCCTCTCCACACACACACACACACACACACACACACACGCACACGCACATATGATGCATGCATGCACGCACGCACGCACGTATGCACACACACACACACACACACACACACACACACACACACACACACACACATCTGCCACCTCTGCCAACTGACGGTTAAACGTCTTTCATCATCTAAAATCTGTTGCACGCCATTCCTGACGATCCTTGCTTTTGAAGGGGTCAGTCAACTGATGGCGATTGTTATTAGAGGTTTTCTCTTCCATCTTCTTTGCCACTGTCTTCATCAGTGTTAACATCACCTATCCCGGTGGATCGATATAAATTCTGGCCTCTTCAAAGCTTGTGTCATCCTTAAACACACTGGCCACTTCATAAACTGTGAATCGTCTGAAGAAATAATGATACACAATGATTAGTGAAAACGAGAAAATACCCCATCCTGTTGATCCTACAGTCGCTGAAAAGGGATGCTCGTATTGGTCTACTCGATATCAATGGTGATTAATATTTCATCAAACTGTCTACTAACCACTTCTTTGTCCGATCCTATCTTGGCGTTAAAGTCACCCATGTTCGTTGTTGTATACAAACAAGTACAAAACAAAGGAGATGGATTTACCTTTGAAAGTGACTCATGACAAGCGACAAAAGATGTCAAGCCTTGCAAATGGCAGTCTCTTCGAAATCAAAGCAAAGGGACATAAGTATTATAATCTGATCACATAATACAGCAGATCTCTCCACCCTGCTACAAATTTCAGCCACCTGTACAAATTCAAATGGGTTAGAACTCTAAGGCCAATGTTACCAGCATCGCTGAATAGGAACATCAGGATTACTTGGATTTTAGAGCTAGCCTTCTTTTTGTGTGTCCTTGACTATATGCTGAACACTGTATAATTAAGGATTCTCATTAAAGATAATTATTTTTCTTTGCACGTTCATACCAGAGACCGTTGGCACGCAAGATTCAAAACCTGTAAATATATATATATATATATATATATATATATATATATATATATATATATATATATATATATATATGTGTTGTTGTATTGTTGTTGTTTTTGTTGTTGTTGTTGTTGTTGTTAATTTATACAGAATTATGTGCATGTAATATGTGTAACTGTCAAGTTCACACAATCTACTCATTCTTCTCACAAGCAAAATCAAACCAAACAAAACTACACAACACATTTACTCTAAAATCTTTCACCATATAAACTATAAACTGTACTTGTTAAGTAGCGATGTGTCGCACTCGACTGGCACATTGCAGCACTTCGCCATTACAACAGTTCACATCACACCCCCATCCTGCAGTCACAGGGAGGTACGTTTGGGAATCCCTCCTCGCTCACAAAAGCCAGGTCATTCCCAGGAACGAGCGCTCTGGAACTAGAACCCTAATGTAAGATACAAAGTCCCTTAAAGCCTCTCCAACAGTTAACCAATTAAACTCCGAGTTTACGATTTTAAAATAGTTTGCTTAAAGATCTTTAGAAAAGCAAGATGAAAGTCATTTCTGTTCAAATGCAGTTAACGATTTACAAAGACAATTACTTTATAAACCAAACAAATTTATGAACACTATCAACGTTTACATACATTTTAGGAAAGAACACAATAATTATGTAGACTAAATGCAATGAGCATCAAAGCAAAACTGTAGAGCAAATTTAAAGAATGAAAAATATACTCTTAATTTTTCCAGTCTCCACTGCCTGGTGAAATTATAAGCGAATTTAACACTTACTTTTTTCAGACCCGTAGACACCTAGTCTACACTAGCACTTGGTGCTACATTTACAAATTACACTCAGGGGGAAATGAGATTTTCCCAGACCTGAAATAGCCTACTAGCCGGCAACCAAGCCAGGCTAACTACGGAGCCCATCCGCTCCGCTCTCCAGGCCGTCTTCTTGCAGTCTGACAAGAAAAAAAGGCAGTCACACAATTGCGTGCTCTGACCAGCACTCACTCTCAGAACGATTGCCTCTGACCACACCACAGGTGTAAGGGTGAATTTTCTGTCCCGTGAATAAGTGTACCCGGATAATTTCTTTTAACATCTCCAGAGCGCTCTTCCTGACAGTAACTTAGCCAGCAGATCTATTGTTTGTTCCTTACGCAAATTGTTTTTGTGTGTGTGTGTGTGTGTGTGTGTGTGTGTGTGTGTGTGTGTGTGTGTGTGTGTGTGTGTGTGTGTGTGTGTGTGTGTTTCTGCTGCGTATATTCTAAATGCTTTTTTTTTTTGTTTTCAGTCTTGCAGCATACGCAATTTGTCATATTCTCCTGTAATGATCTCTGGATACTCTGGCCAATAGATTTTGTGAGAGCTGTTGTTGTGGACAAAGTGTATGCATTTGTACGTAACTGTGCATGTACAGGCTTCATACACGTATGTTGCTAGTGTATGCAGCCAACATAATATGCCTATACGGACGAGGTGTGATTTGGCATGGTCTGTAACATCAAGTGCATATAAGAACGGTGTTTGTCTTTATCAGAGGAGTTTCATAAATGATAATCCTCAGCTCCTGCCCCCCCCCCCCCCCCCCTCCTCCCCTTCCTATCGTCTCCCCATTTCTATACTGCTAGGTACATCGGGTGTGTCAATGTATGCACGTGGTTCGCAGTCTTCTGACGTGCGTTCGCGAAAATAACAAATAAGAACTGGTTAATTTCAGGACGAGAAGAATGAAAGGTCTTGTAACGCTAAAGGGCAAGGTGGGGAGCTGAAAAGGATAAAACAACAAAAATGTTTTCGCAGTCTTGAAAAACGGAACTATGTGAGTAAGTGTATAATGAAACTTACTGCCAGGGATGGTACAACTATAGCTAATGACAATGTTATTGCAGAGGAAGTTGATATGTTTCGTCGAGGTTAATATTCGAAAAAGAGAGTTTCCAGTCTCGTTGAACGATCGCCGAAATTAACAGAAGAGGAAAAATGTACACTTAGAGAGAAAATAACCGTAGAGGATTCTGAATGTGGATTAAGATACATGAACAATAATAAAAGTCATGAAAGTGACAGTTTCACTGCTGATTTTTTTTTTTATTTACATATTTTTGTTGTTTGTTTGCTTTTTGTTTTTGTTTCTTTGTTACAGTTAGGGCTATATGTCTAAGATCCCTTAACGATGGGTTTGACAAAATGGAACTATCTGCAACTCCAAAAGATGGGGTCAGAATATGTCTACCTGAAGGGGACAAACCTAAAAATCAAATAAAAGTTGGGACCAATATTGCTTTTAAATGTAGTGTACACAGTTGGATCTAATTCCGTTCCTAACAAATTGATGATCTGTTTAAATTCAGTCAAAAGTGATGACCAGACTGATTTCTTACTAAATCGGTAGATGAAAGATGATATGTGTCTTATTTATGACATTATGGACTGCCTTATCAAAGCGAGACAACTTGGGTACTACCATGTCTAGATTTTGAAAAAGCATTCGATAGTGTAAACTTAAAATTCATCTTTAAGGTCTTAAAAGCGTTTGGTGTTAATCCTGACTTTTCTCAGTGGATTAAGACTTTTGTCAGGAATATCAAATCAATCATTTCTGTTGATGACAACCTGCCTAGCTTGTTTGCCGTTGAAAGGGGTTGTAGACAGGGTGACCCATTGCCACCCTATTTGTTTGCTATGTGTATAGAAGTTTTAGCACTCAGGATAAAAAGCAAACCAAAGCATTATAGGCATTATACTGGAAATAATGAAAATAAAATACCCCAGTATGCAGACAACTCTGTCCTTACCCTGGAAGGAGAAAGTAATTCTTGTGAGTAATAAATTAGTACCATTGAGAAATTTAGAAGAGTATATGGGCGATGTAAAAAGAGAAAAGACAGAAGAAGCTTGGCTGGGGAGATGCAGAATTTGTAAGAGAATCTTTTGCCACACTCACGGATGGGATAGAATCCCAAACGTTTCAAAATACGAGAAATGTAGTTCACAAATGATTAAAGAGGATGTTCGGTTGTAACGTTTTAGGAAAAGTTTTATGAAATGAAATTGTCGGGCAGAGTATGATTAAAAAGAAAACTACACCACTCGGTAGATGGCGATTTCAAAGTCACTTGTACTATCAGTAATAACAATAATATAGATGCTACTGCCTAATCCACCTGACATTTTCTGTTTTTATGGAACAAGAACATAGTGTAGAACATTGAATGGAATGAAAGCAAAGATAGAATAAACATCCACACATCTGTAAAATGTATCAAATTCGGAGGTACAGAAATACCCAACAGTTCGAAATACCCGAATGCATTGAAATTGATATGGGTTCGTAAAATGTAATCAAACAGAAGTAAACTGAAGGAACTCTTGTGCCTTCAATAGATTTGGGGTATAATTGAAACGTAGGCTCTGATTGGCTGAAACAAGATTGTGCAAATGTATTTAGAAATGATCTATTTAAAGCATATAAAGACTTTGGAGAGGTGAATTGTGTCAAAACTATTGAAGAATCCTGTTCTTAACCAGTGTTCTGTGTCAGTCATACAAATGTTGGGAAACGTCAGTTTATAATAAGACTGGATCAGAAATATGTTCTAGATAGAAGAAATGTGTCGGATGATAATGACATTGTTTTTAACGTACCAGACTTTCACTGAAAAGTATGACTTGTTGAGTGCTTCTGTCATATCATGGACTCGCATGTTCAATTAGTAATATGCTAAAGAAATAGAACTGGATGAATTACTAACAGTTATCTTTTCAGTTCTAGAGAGGAAGCTATTAATGCAACGTTTTAAAGCAAGATACAACTGAACCCCAATGTTGTCGCAAATGTAGAGGAAGCTCTGGAAACTGAAGTGTTTAGGCCAAAGCATTTAAGAAGATTGGAATATAACATATCTTAAATCAAACTGGTTCCAAGTCAGATGATTCATAGATTTCAGGACCAAGTGTAACTCTATAGAAAACGAGCATAACTGCCTGTGACATAATTATGTTCCTTTTCTTATGATCAAAACAGGAAGTATACGCCATGTTTCTGGACATTCGACTGTGTTGACAACTTTTTGACTGCATTTCAGGATTTGGTAAACAAAATGTGTGCCTGTCACACTGTCACTCTTGCACACACGCATTCATGACAGCATTTACTCCATACGCACACGAAATCCCTCCAGTCAACCAAAAGGCGCACTACCGAATGTTTTTTCTTCTCCCCCTCTCCTCCGGGGAAAACACTTTACTAAATGAATCGAACAATTAACAAACAAATTCCATACATCTCTCTCTCTCTCTCTCTCTCTCTCTCTCTCTCTCTCTCTCTCTCTCTCTCTCTCTCTCTCTCTCTCACTCTGACTGAGAGAAATCAAGTTACGAATTGATATCAATAAATTCTTACAAGATTCCTCCTTCTTGCCGGAGAAAGTATACCCACATCCTCCAAGAACATAAAGTTATGGCCTTTTACACACCATTGGCCCGGGATCCAGACCAGGAACATAAATCATTCATGCATTCAAGATGCCATACCTGCATCAGAGAGAAAACACTTGCCCCTTACTGTCATGATGCCCTGTTTGCATCAGAATACGTGCTGACCCTTTGAACTCTCCTGTCACTGGGGAACCGATGATATCTGACTCAACTACCCGGGGTCTTCAATTGCTGGGGCTGAACTATCTGTGTGTTCCCCACACCATGGCCATCGTTAAAAACACCTGTCTCAGTACTTAAGAAACAGATGCCGTTGCAGCATCAGAGGAGGAATACCTGACGGGGTGAAGGGTGAAGGGTGAACGCTGTTGAAAACACGAATAAGGTTCGTGTAAGTAACCTGCTTCCTAATTCAACATATAGGAATTCTTTCTTTCTCTTTTCTTAAAGTCTTCCCTGTACCTTTCCCCAACTATCTATGGCTCACCTGGTAATGATTGGTCAGCGGTGAGGACCCCTTGACCAACGTCCTGACAGGTTCGAGTCTTTAGGCCATCTCCTGGGCTAAAACTAATGTGTTCCTCCCTCCTCCTAGTGAGTGCATACTCAGTGTTCAAAACACATGACCAGCACCTTACCAGCCTTTATTAAACTATCTCTCAGTGGTCACTTTCACCCAGTGACCACCCTTGTTTATTTTAATGAATGATCCTCACAATTATTGGCGACGCCTGCTACACTAGTCAAGCCACATGAATATTCTTCCTTTTTAATTGTGGCATGGGGGAAATGATTCATATCACTAGACTACATGTGATGGAGCGTCACATGCCTTGATGTGAGGCTACGTCACATGACAGTGCCAACACAAACTTATCACTTACAACAGAAAAGATGTAATCGACAAGCTGAATGTACCTGTCACTATTCCCTTCTCTCCCATTTTGTGCGGTTATGTTCAGCGTTCAATGCGTGTTATGTTTGCCGGCATCTCTCGTACATCTTTTTGCTGTCTCTATTGGGAGGATTAATGCGATGTACTGACAAGCGTGAGCCCATCAGATAATGAACAAAATGAAACTGATGTTCAAGAGCCCATACGTATAAGAAGATATCACCAACATAGTCTACACACTAACAACTTCCACATAAAATGTACAACACTCATCATCATCATCATCATCATCATCATCATCATCATCATCATCATCATCATCATATTATGATAATATGATTATTATTATTATTATTATTGTTGTTGTTTACTTCATTTGATAATAATAATAATAATAATAATAATAATAATAATAATAATAATAAATAATAATAATGATGATGATGATGATGATGATGATAATAATAATAATTATTATTATTATTATTATTATTATTATTATTGTTGTTGTTGTTGTTGTGTTGTTGTTGATGTTGATGTTGTTGTTGTTGTTGTTGTTGTTATCATATCATTATTATTATTGCTGTTGTTTATTTCATTTCATAATAATGATAATGATAATATTTTATTATTATTATTATTATTATTATTATTATTATTATTATTGTTGTTGTTGTTGTTGTTGTTGTTGTTGTTTATTTCATCTTTATAATAATAATGATAATAATATAATAAGTATTGTCAATATTATCAATGTTATTGTTGTTGTTGCTTTTGGGACTGCAATGATATATTATTATTATTATTATTATTATTATTATTATTATTGTTGTTGTTGTTGTTGTTGCTGTTGTTGTTGTT
>JADBJO010011764.1:37500-62500 GCA_016801955.1 Conus betulinus
ACGCTGCTTCCGTGTAATGACATGTAGCATAAGCAGCAACACACTGAATGGGTTTAACAAGCATTTCACAAGTGTAGCAGAACGTACCAAAAAACAAAATCGTATTCGAATAATGACTAAGAAAAGTAAACAAAGGTCTGCAAATTCAAGACTATTCCCAAATGTAGGTACCGTTCATGTCTGTAACTGATGCTTACTATTCCTTGTGTCGTTTAAAGGTGACAGGAAGTGTTGGGTTTAATGGAATTTATGGTAAAAAATACAAAACTTTCAGTTCAATCACACCTGAAACACTTACATCCACAACCTGTGCGCTGAAAAAAACATTACTCTCCAATGCAGTTCAAAGTTGCAAAAGTCGCACACACGCACACACACACACACACACACACACACACACACACACACACACACACACACACACACACACACACACACACACACACACACATACACACACACGTGTGTGTGTGTGTGTGTGTGTGTGTGTGTGTGTGTGTGTGTGTGTGTGTGTGTGTGTGTGTGTGTGTGTGTGTGTGTGTGTGTGTGTGTGTGTGTGTATACAAGTGCAGACTAACAATTCTTCAGTCATATATATAATGACTAGACAAAGATTTGAACTTTTAGGGGGAAAAATAGAAGATGAAGAAAATGGGGGGGGGGGGGATATGTTTATAAATATGAGAACCCTTCACTAGCTGCCTGAGAGAACTATCGTAATCCCTCTCGAAGACAGATCTGTTAGTATTGCCTGTTCCTACGCCTTTCGTCCGCTGGATCGGACTCATCAGGGAGACACGGTTAGAAACATGATGCAAATAGTATAAGATACAGGGGATAATCTTAGAGCCTATGCTTGAGGATCCATTCAAGGATGCAAGGGAGGTCAAAAGATATGGAACAGTATGAGGGGACAGCTCTGCTGTTCAATAACCCAAGCATTGTCAGTGGCTAATAATTGTGCAGAACAACATATACTTGGATCTCCTAAAGAGATGCAATCTCCCACTGATTGACCAAACAATATTATGCTGAACAATTAAGTAGTGGGTGAAAACAAGTGCAGGCTAACAATTCTGCAGTCATTATATGATGACTTGACAACGATTTGAACTTTCAGGGAGGAAAAAAAAAGATGAAGAAAATAGGGGGAATATGTTATAAATATGAGGAACCCCTTCACTAGCTGCCTGAGAGAACTATCGTAATCCCTCACGAAGGCAGATCTGTTAGTATTGTCTGCTTCTTGGCCTTTCGTCCGCTGGATCGGACTCATCAGGGAGACACAGCTGACTGTGTCTGCACTCTTGGCGTCAAATAGACACACCACAGTCCATAATTCTGTGGTGTTCTCAGCACCAAGGGTTTCAAAAAAGAATTCAACAGCACCCCAAAGCAGCCAGTATATATATATATATATATATATATATATATATATATATATATATATATATATATATATATATATATATATATATACTCAGGAGTTCAAAGATGCACCTACAGTCCATTTGCACAAACCCAAAGGTAACTCCCAGGCTTGTAACAACCACCTTTCTATAGGAGGCATGATATTTGCAAGGATTCTGCTGAACTGCCTTGTAACACACCTTGAGCAAGAGCTTTTGCTGGAGAGCCAGTGCAGCTTCAGAAAAGACAGAGGAACCATTAATACGGTATTTTCTGCCAGACAGCTCCAAGAAAAAAAAATATCAGAAACAAATTGACGACCTATTCCCCACCTATGTCGACCTGACCAAGGCCTTTGACACTGTCAATAGAGAGGGCCTGTGGAAGATCATGGCCAAATACGGACACCCATGGAAATTCATCTCTATGGTACGGCCCATGATGTATGCAGGCCCGGATCCAGGACAATGGAGAAACATTTAGACCATTCCCCATCACAAATGGCGCAAAGCAAGGCTCTACATTTGCTCCCACTCTGTTCGGCATCATGTTCTCTGCAATGCTGATTTATGCCTTCAATGAGGGAGACGTAGGCAACGACATCAGATTCAGAACAGATGAAAGACTGTTTAAGCTCAAGTGACTCCAGGTAAAATCTAAGGTTGTGACAGACATCATCAGGGGGACTTCTCTGTTTGCTGATGACTGCGTTTCAATGCGGGCTTACATACTGATATGAAATGCACCATCAACATTATTTTTCGTTGCCTGAGCCAACTTCGGTCTCACCATTCATACCAAGAAGGTGGAAGTTTTGCATCAGCCTGCACCAGACAGACCCTACGATGAGCCTAACATTCCAGTCAGTAGTGTGGGACTCGCTGCACACTGTCCCTGAACGTCACCATCACCGATGACGTGAGTGTCAGGCATGCAAAGCAAGCGCCACCTTTGGCAGACTACACATCAATGTTTGGAACAGAAGTGCCATCAGTATAGAGACGAAGTTGAAGGACTACAGAGAAGCCGTTCTCCCCACACTCCCTGACGCAAGGGAAACGTACACAGTGTGCCAATGATATGCCACGAAGCTGAATCACTTTCCACACAACCTGCTTCAGAAGATTATTAAACACAAAATGACAGGACAAAATCCCAGACATAGAGATGCTTGACCAAGCAGGCCTGCTGAACATCCACACCAATCTGAGGCTGTCTTGGCTTTGATGGGCAGGTCATGCAGCTCGCATGCCAGACCACAGGCTATCCTAAAGACTCTTCTATGGTCAGCTGCAAAAAGGAGGACGGTCCAATGGAGGTCAGAAAAAATTGCTTCAATACACTCTTACAATATCATGAAAAGCGTTTAACATCAACACTAACATACGGGTACAAAATGCTATGGATTAAGCTAGATGGCGCAACTCTATCCATTTATCTATAAAGGCGCCAGTTCATGTGAAGAATGGAGGACAGCAGCAACACAATAAAAGAGACAGGCAAGGAAATCTGGCACCAGCAATCAAGAGCAGGTCTCTCAAATTGCCTGCCCAAGCTGTCGCTGCATATTCCGTGCATCGGCTTAATCAGCCACCTACGTATCCACAAAAGTTTGTCATTTTTTTGATTAATAGATTGTCGATGGCAAAAAAACTGGCATTCTCATGTTCAGCAAAGTGACAGATATGATATTTATTGTATGTTAAACGCAGAACATAGATTGCCAGTTTATTTGTCTACAGACTAAGACACACATTTGAGATACATCTTAACAACATTCAGATTTGGTATCACAGAAATAAATAGTCATTTTAATCGTTATAGAGAACTCAGTGATGATCATCTCCTTTGCCCATTAAGTCACGATGCTTTTGGTAATGAAGTTCATGTTGTGTTCTCGTGCCAGGAACTTATTATATCAGGCAGAGAGCTTACTCCAGAAAAATACTATAGACAACCATGTATTTCATTACTTGTTCGTTATTCAAAAGTTCTATTCGTTCTAATTTAATGACCTCAATAAAGATTGTAATGCTTTTTTTTAAATCTCAGACTCCTGTTTTAGCAGATTCTGAGTACACCGTTAATGATAATTTTTCACTTGTAAACATTGAGTCTGACGTGCTAGACAGTGTCACACAGCAGTGTGAAGTGCAAGGGCTGACAAATGGTCAAGAATGCAATTGACGGTTCATTGTTTTATCCAAGGCTGGCGTGTAGCAGCTGACAAATACATAGTGGAACACCTTTTCTTCTGTGTCTTCTAACCAATGAATCGGTACATCCCAGTGCAGTGCGTATTTAACTTAAAGCAATGGAAAATAAGAAGACACTCTCTAGGCTTAGGCCAGGCGTTTCAACAATACGTACGCATCGCTAACGACATGATAGAAAGGTCACATTAAATTGTCCAATTTGACAGTAAAATTGAGCAGTTAAATCATTATATTATTGATTTGTCCTAAATACTTGAATCTTTTAGGGAAAAAAATGCATTCTCTCAAATTAGTTACTGCAAATACCCATCTTCTTTTTGGCTATCCTGATCATTATTGCATTCATCATTTGATACCCTAAGAGAAGAAAAAAGGAATCCATATCTGGCATAACACAGAATATGCACTTGGCTTTATTATTCAAAAACATGGCAGTTTCAGACTGACATCGTTTCATAATTGTGTTAATTTGACGATAAATAATGTGTACATAGTTAAACAATCGTAATCATATACGAAACTGTACACATACCATCAATGCATTTAGCTTGATTTGGACTCCAAAATCCCCAAATCTGACCTCAAAAGCACAATTCTTGAGTAGCTGAATCATCACGTTGTCCACCGAATCGAATGGTGCATTTTACGTAACTGCTCTCAAAATGACATACACCACAATACTGCTCAACCACATTTCACCCACCATTTTCAAATAGTTTTTAACCATGTTTAGAGTCTTGATGTTTCACAGAAATCAGCATTTGGTTAGTATTATGAAATGTACTCAGCTGTACGTTAGGCAAATTCTAACATATAGCTAGATAGGAACATGAAATTTAACATTTAGAAAAATCTGCTGACCTCTTAATTAAGAACGAAATTCACCAATTAACATTACTTCTTATGTATGCGAAATGTGCCTTTTCCTCTGTATAAATGTTAGGAAAAAGACGTGAGATGAAAACACAGAAACAAGCGCACAGTTTTCAGAATACTTGTTTAGGCATGCTACATTCTGAGAACACCTCTTCCCCAACAATAACGGAACAGCTTTCATATGAATTTTTATGGGGCATAGGCATGAGAAAACAAAAAAAAAAACCTGCTACCACGAGAGTTTCCCATTTCCCACACGATCAACAGAGCAGGAGGAATCTGGTGGTGACTTCTTTATTGCGGTGCCCCAGTGACCTTTCATATCGTGGATGAAGGAGACGACGACGACGACGACGACGACGACGACGACGACGAAGAAGAAGAAGAAGAAGAAGAAGATGATGATGATGATGATGATGATGATGATGATGATGATGATGGTGATGATGATGATGATAATGTTGAGGAGGAGGAGGAGGAGGAGGAGGAGGAGGAGGAGGGAGGAATGATGATGATGATGATGATGATGATGATAATGATGATGATGATGATGATGATGATGATGATGATGATGATGAATGAGGAACCAGAATGAGAAGATGAATAGAACGTTTGTATTGTTCATTTAAGTCTTAAGTTTATTTAACAGCTCTCAGAGAGAGAGAGAGAGGGGGGGGGGGGGTGTTCGCCCGCGCGCGCGCGCGTATGTGTGTGTGTGTGTGTGTGTGTGTGTGTGTGTGTGTGTGTGTGTGTGTGTGTGTGTTTTAAAGAGGTCAATTTTAGGTCTACAATATAATTCTCCAAACATTTTTGAAGGACGGATAACTTTGTATGACAATATTGTGGTAAACTATCATGAACCTGGAGCATTAACTACAGTAGGGTAGTGTGCATGTCATTGATATTATTTTGACTGCAGCTCATGTACGCCGGCTATTGCCTGATACAATGAGCAACATATGAAAGAAGGTTGTACCAAAAACAAAAGAGTTAGTTAGAATGTTTAACATTACAGAAATGAGAAACAGTCACATGAAGACCAATTCAATGTCTATAATGTTGTACCATGATAGTGGGACTAAGTCTGTGTCGCTCATAATTTCCTAGATGTCGTTTTCCATGATTGGTCGTTCGGCTGTTTTGTTTATTTGTCGCTGGGTTACAATGGGAGAGTTATTAAAAGGCTGTACCAGGTATTTGGGGAAGGAAAGACCGACATACGAAGAGCGGAGGGAGGAGGTGGGTGGAGCGGCAGTGATTTTGTTCTTGAGCATGTGCACTGTCACGTGCTTTCATCATGTGGTATACTTTGCTGGTTTTCTGTAAAATGAGAGGAGATTGTGAAGAGTGAACTTCCTTTTGTCGATTGACTGTTGGTCGTTCTGTCTTCATTCTTGTTCGGTCTTCGTATAACAAAGTTCTCGGCTGATGTGCTGGCATATGGCTGCACAGACCGCAGTAGTCTGTCATCACGTTGGTGGTGAAGTTCCTGCCAGGTGGAAGGGCATGTGTGAGGTCTGAATTCGTGCTGTGGTCACCCTGGTGGACTGTCCTGTCCTTGGTGACTCTGCTTACTTCTGGACTGCTCTTTAAACTGATGGTCTGGCAGTTCTGTGTTTGGTCCTGGCAGTTGTCCCTGCTTGGACCGTTCCAGGTGTTCAGGCTCGGTTGCAGGAACTGTCTGTCTCTCACCGCTGTGCTGAGAGTTGGAAGGTGTTAGAGGCGACTAGGTCTTCCTCACCCCACCTGGTCCTGTTTCCTGCCTTCATCCTACCTGGAGTAAGAACGTGACAGTCCTGTAACCTGCCCTCGTCCCTGAGGCAGACCATTTTTGTCCGGTCCCAAACTGTGGGGATAGTTCTGAGGTGGCGTAAGTTTACCTGTTTAGCAGTTGACCTGTTTACCTAGCAGCTACTCACCCACAGCTTGTTGTCAGTCAGGTGAACGAGGATTGCCTTACAGTCTCTGTGGATTTGCTCGCCTGGAAACGTCCCCACGGTGCTGAAGAGAGAGTCGCAGTGGTAATCATTTTCCCCAGGTGTTGATGAGGCCCCTGAGTCCGGCCTGGAACTAATTAGTATTGGGTGTGGGGTACCGCCCATGCCCCGGCCGCTGTCTCCGTCAGAACGACGTGGAGAGGCTGACCACCAGGTCGGTAGTCTGAAGTGATTTTTTGCTATGTGGGTGTGGCCTGTGGGACACCACTTCACACTGTGTTCGCGAGTGGCTCTGCTTGCCCTGGGTGGTGCTACAGACTGTGACTTGGGCTCACTGCAGCCAAGTGTGTGACCTGTGTCTGTTGAGACTCTACTGACGGTGCCAGCAATGAATGTGCCAGAAAAAAAAAATGATGTGATTGTGAGAGTGATGGTTAAAGCTCCCTGTGCTATTACATGCCTTAGTTGATGTTAAATATTGATCTGTGCACTGCGTGGTGGCGTGTATTGATTTTGTGCCTGTTGATTTATATTAATGATTTATGGTGATATGAGTCTATATGTTTTGATGGTTCAGGCAGCATATAAAGGAAAAAGAAACTTTGATATGCTTGTTGCTGGGCTATCCATGTCGTGTGTTGTGTGTGTGTGTGTGTGTGTGTGTGTGTGTGTGTGTGTGTGTGTGTGTGTGTGTGTGTGTGTGTAGGGAATAATCGTTACACGCATCCAAACTTTTGAAAGTGAGAATCAGACAGTTTACACACACAGCGCCACACCATCCATAACACCCCCCCCCCCCCCCCCCCCCCCCCCCCAATCACGGAACTCCATTGCCCACACAATCTCCTGCGCTCTCCCCACCCCTGTTCTACTGTCACTGTCTCAACTGCTGTTGACAGTGTCGCCTGTGCCCCCGGACTTTTGTGCGCGCCCCACTGCGTAGTGGGGTGTAGTAGCCTGAGACTCCAGCACTGGCTGTTTGGTGTGCATGGGGCTCTTCCAAAACGTTTACCTGACTGTGTGCTGCGTGTGCCTCGTGTTACAAACTGTGCACGACGACATGTTCTCTGGTTTCATCTCATTGTCATCGTCGTATTCATCGTCATCGTAGTAATCGTCGTCGTCATCATCGCCATCATCAACCGCATCGTCGTTATAGTCATCGTGGTTGACTCCAGCCTTTGTTCTTCAGACTTTGTTCCGAAGAGGAAGTCGTCACTCTACAAACAGCCAAAATGTGAGAGCTTGTCACCAAATATGACACACCCAGCACAGATATACTGCCATACCACAGCTACATCCAGAACATCTGCTTTGGAAGCTGTCCTGGGTGTAAGCTAAGTGGGGATTTGTGGAAGGGATATGTGGCAATCCATATGCGCGTTGAACATTCACGAGTCACTTCTAGTGAGCATAGGTCTGGCATCTGTCGAATCGGCCTGCTCTTAGAACTGATCAGTGAATTGTTTTCCTCACCGACTATGAACAAACTATCACAAGAAATGAATTGTTTAAACTGTTTTTAAGATCACACACACACACACACACACACACACACACACACACACACACATACATACATACACGCGCGCGCACTCGAGATCTATAACTACAATCCAAGCATACTTACGACATCATCTTTCTTCAAAACCATACGAAGTTTTGATATTAAAATCGTTAAATGTTACCCCTTCCAAACTGCTCATTTTGCCTGACTATTATTTCCCTCCAGTATACGAAAAGGGAAGTTCTAACGGTCACGTAAATACTGCAATATATTTACGCGAAGGGCTTCAATATAACATAAGTGCATCACCAATCCCAAAGTCTGTGTAGCCAATATAAACTTGGTTATTCTTTTACAATGAATGTTATGTCAGTATATTTTCCTAAAGGCCCGAATGATCAGAATTCTGACTGGCTACGCGCTATTCAAAATCAACATTGTAATACGTAAAACAATAACATAAATACCAGCAGACTGGAAGATGGACACATCATCAAGCTACCAAAGAAGGGAGACCTCAGCAGCTGTGAGAACTATAGAGGGCATCACACTACTATCAGTGCCAGGAAAAGTGTTCAACAGGATCCTGTTGGAGAGGATGAGGGACGCAGTGGACGTCAGGCTCCGGGACCACCAGGCGGGCTTCAGGCAGGACAGATCCTGTATCGACCAGATCGCCACGCTACGTATCATTGTCGAGCAGTCCCTGGAGTGGAATTCCTCGCTGTACATCAACTTAGTGGACTTCCGCAAGGCTTTTGACAGTCTCCACCGTGACACCCTGTGGCAGCTCCTCCGACACTACGGGATCCCAGCCAAACTGACACGAATCATCAAGGAGTCGTACGAGGGGATGGCTTGTCAGGTCGTTCATGGAGGCCAGTTAACACGTCGCTTCGACGGAAGGACCGGCGTACGCCAGGGATGCCTTCTGTCGCCGTTCCTGTTCCTCCTCGCCATCGACTGGTGATGAAGCAGACGACGGATGGACAGAAGGACGGCATCCAGTGGACCCTCTGGACTCAATTTGACGATTTAGACTTCGCCGACGACCTCGCTCTGCTCTCCCACAATCGGCAACAGATGCAAAACAAGACCACATGCCTGGCCTCCCACTCCTCCCAAGTCGGCCTTCACATCCATCCTAAACAAGACCAAGATACTGAAGATCAACGCCTCCAGCACAGAGGCAGTGAAGTTGGGGGACAACAACTTGGAGGAGGTCAAGTCCTTCACGTAGCTTGGGAGCGTGATCAACCAGCAGGGAGGAACAGATGCAGACGTGAAGACCCGCATCAGAAAGGCAAGAGCATCTTACAAAGCCCTGAAGAACATCTGGCGATCTCACCTC
This sequence comes from Conus betulinus, assembly GCA_016801955.1. Classification (NCBI taxonomy): domain Eukaryota; kingdom Metazoa; phylum Mollusca; class Gastropoda; order Neogastropoda; family Conidae; genus Conus; species Conus betulinus. Next base: position 46,798 of record JADBJO010011764.1, read on the forward strand.
ATTTCATTTTGCACCAAAATCCGCCTGTTCAACTCCAACGTCAAATCAGTACTGTTGTATGGGGCAGAGACGTGGCGAACAACAAAGACCACTATCAAGAAAGTGCAAACGTTCATAAATTCCTGCCTACGCGGAATACTGAAGATCCACTGGCCAGTTACCATCAGCAACACAGATCTCTGGGAAAGAACAACCACCAAGTGCCAGCAGAAGAAGAGATCAGAAGAAGAAGATGGCGATGGATTGGGACACACCCTGAGGAAACCACCGACCAACATCACTCGCCAGGCCCTGACCTGGAACCCTCAGAGGAAGAGAAAGAGAGGCCGGCCCAAAGAACTCCTGGAGAAGGGACCTGGAGGCAGACGCCAGGCAGACGGCTGCTCCTGGGGGGAGCTGGAGCGGATCGCCCGGGACCGTGTGGACAATGGCGGGCGGTTGTGGATGGCCTATGCCCTCCAGGGGCTCAAGGCCTAAGTAAGTAAGTAAGCCCTTCTGGGAAAATGATTGTAGCTCGGTTACCAGTAATCGTCTTGTTAAAAACATCGTAGACAGTTCATTCCACCTTATAAACGATGGCAGTATCACCCGGATACCAGATATATCCAAACATAGAGCTACAGCTATAGACCTTTCCTTTATCTCACCAGAACTTGCTCCATCTTGTACATGGAAAACATGTAAAGACACTTTAGGTAGCGATCATTTGCCTATAGTTATAACCATTGATACTCCAGTGAAATACAACTATAAGTGTGCAGACTGGGATACATTTCAAACTATTCTAGCTTGTCAAAACTTCAATAAATGTATGCAAGAGCACACTGACAAGCAATATTCATAATTCAAGGATGCAGTTATCTTGGCAGCTAACTGATCAATCCCAAGACTACAAACCACAAAACAGTCTAAACATGTGGGGAATATCTGGTGGACTAATGAATGTGAACAAGCTGTTAATCTAAAAAAAAAGACAAATATAAGGTTTACATTAAGGCGAAAACAGAAAAAAATCTAGATGAAAATTTACGCAAACAGCTAATAGAAGACAGTCACATGGAAATGAAGAAAGCAAAGACACACAGTAATAATGTAATAGCCAAAGCAAAACGGCTATATTGGAATTCGTTTTGCACAAAGGAAGTTACAGATAATAAAGACTTGAATAAGGTTTGGAACAAAGTGAAATGCGTGTGAACAATGGAATTACACTTCCAAGCTATCCAATAGAATCTAATGAGAATAAGTTTCCTTCTGATGGAGAAAAGGTGGAAACCTTCGTGGATATGTTTTTCTATGACTAGTAAATCAGAAGGTCTGTCCTCAAACTGTAAAAATATATAAAGAAAAGAACAATCGCAGCCTCTCTATTGAGACCCTCTTTCCGATAATGATCTCTCTATTAATGCACCGATAACAATCAGAGAGTTGAGAAGTGCAATATATGGTATCAACAACACAAAAAAAATGTTCTGCTGGTCTTGATATTGTGAGCAATGAAATGTTAAAACATCTCCCCGATAACTGTATTGTTTTCCTGCATCATATAGTTCAGAATTGCTGGGAAAATGGCGTTGTTCCGCAAATATGGAAAGATTCAATAGTCGTTCCAATTTCAAAACCTGGAAAGCCTATGAATGACAAAAACAGCTACCACCACATAGCTCTCACTTCCCATTGTGGTAAACTTGTAGAAAAAAAAAAAATGTTTTAAATAGGCTCATGCACTTTTGTGAAAAGAACAATGTAATACCAATTAATCAAGCTAGATTTATGAAAGGAAGATCCACAGTTGAACACTTGGTTAAATGATCTACTCAAATAAAGCGTCAGTTTGCTCGTAGGAAAAGTATACTCGCTACTTCTTTGATGTTAAAAAAGCCTATGACCAAGTCTGGCACAGGCGCTTGTTATACAAACTTAAACTGATTGGAATATCTGGAAACATGTACAATTAGATTAAATCATTTTTAAATAATAGGAGTATGTTAGCCAGAGTAGGAAGACGACACTCAACACTCAGAAATCTAGACATGGGAATTCCGCAAGGTTCAGCATTAGCACCTATTCTTTCTAACATCCTTATTCACGATCTCCCAGAAGCAGTCTCCAAAAATGTCGTTCTAGTGCAATACGCAGATGATATCTGTATGCGTATGGAAGTAACTCTGAAAAGGTTAACCCCACAAAGAGCTCAGAATTATGTTAGAAGACTATATCAAAGAGATTTAGATAGCATAGGGAACTATATGAGAGAAAATGGTCTGTCCTTGTCCACTGAAAAAAAAAAAAAAGTATGGTGTTGTTTAATGCAGGAAGCAATCCAGAAAATTTACCAGTCTTCAAACTCCTAGGGGGACCTTTAGAATATAAACAAAGTATTGATTGTTTAGGACTTTTCTTTACTCCCAAAATATCTTGGTATATTCCTTTTAAATATATATTAGCAAAGGCTAGGAAAAGTCTGAATTTACTAAAGACCATAAGCAGACTACCCTGGGGAATGGATTCAAAAACTCTACTTCATCTTTCTATTGCTCTTATTAGATCAAAACTTACTTATGGTCAAGAAGTGTACTTTAGCGCTCCAAAATTTCTTCTAAAAAAGTTACAAAGTATGGATTGCAAAGCTATTAAATTTGCTCTCGGTATCGCTATTCATGTCTCAAACGCAAAGACATATAGAGAAGCTGGAATTTTGCCCCTTGATGATTATCGTGAACTAGCTGCATCAAAATTTGTCATAAAAACGAGTGCTAGTGATAATTACATTCAAGAAGATTTTAAAATTAGATCAGACACTGATTTTCCAAAAAGAACAATGACGATTAAATCGCAAGAAACAATAGCTGCATATACTTCTGATTTGATTAAATGTTCAAAAATAAATATTGAAGCAGTGGCTAAAAAAACATCTTCTTCCTCTATTCCATCATGGAATATACCAAATCCTATTCTTGATACTGGTTATTCTGATATGAAAAAATGGGTAGATATTAATATCATCACAAATTTAGCAAAATCACACGTATACGAAAGATATGAAAATCATTTTCAAGTCTTTACTGATGGTTCCGTTTTAGATGATGGAAATGTTGGTGCAGCATTTGTTATTCCTTCCCTTAAAACTCAAAGATCGTTCTTTCTGGGTAGCAATTTATCTATATTCCCAGCCGAATTAGTAGCTATAATGATGGCAATGGGATTTCTAACAGATCGTCCCATTAACATCGCTCAGATAGTTTTCTTTGTAGATTCAAAATCAGTCCTACTGCCCTTGACTCCTCTAATATATCGACACGAACCGACCTTGTGTTTGAAATTGAATATCTTTTATACTGTCTGGTATCTAAAGGCATTATTATAGAATTTTGCTGGATTCCTTCATATGCTGGTATACTTGGAAATGAACTGGATGATAGGGCTGCGAATAAAAGTACTAAAAAAGCAGGGTCATTTTCTGAGTGAAAATAAAACCGTCAGTAGTAGAATGTTATCGTACCCTTGACTCGACTGCACGGAAGAGAGCCCAAGCAAATGTTGATACGTCTACCAAGATTTCATCCAACCAATGGGAAGCTTTTCCAATAGACCTTGTATTACGAAAAAATGCCTGATCTTCCAGTTTATTATTCCAGACAAATATCTTCCCTTATAATTCGATTAAAGCTAAATGCTTTGAAAACAAAATTTAGTAAGAATACTAACTGTATTTTTTTTGTAAAGAGATAACACTGACCCACATTTTGTTCAATTGTCACAAGTTGACTACTTTCTTACCTACATCATTACGATCCAATACATTTTTTCTGAAAAAACTTGCAAGATCTACTTTCGAATCATTCTCTCTGCTGATCGAAATTGCTGAATACTTAATACATAATCCGATTGGGGTTTTTATTTAGATAGTTTTGAGCTAACTCATTGTGTTTAGATAGTTTTGAGCTAACTCATTTTGTTTAAGATAGTGAAGGATTTTGTGTTTTCTTGCTATATGTTATTTTTTTTCCCATTGATTGTTGTATTTAAGATCATTGATATGTTTATTGTTCAGTTTAGACAAATTATACAAATACATACACGTACACACTCACATACAAGGACCTACATTCATGCTTACACAACACACAGTCTTATTCATCTAATCGGTCGTTCAGTCAGACACTCTCTTCTTTCATTCACGTCTAATATCACTCAAAGAGAACAGACGTTAAACAGAAGTACGAACGAACGAACGCGCACTCGTGCTCGCATGCACGCACACGCGCTACTCCACATACATAAACCCAGGGCTGGGTGAAGTTTACTCATTTACATTTCTTATCTCATTACCCTTGTTTTCATTTCTTTCTCTCTCTCTCTCTCTCTCTCTCTCTCTCTCTCTCTCGATGTTTGCGTATGGGCCTGAGAGAGAGAGAGAGAGAGAGAGAGAGAGAGAGAGAGAGAGAGAGAGACAGACAGACAGACAGACAGACAGACAGACAGACAGACAGACAGACAGGCAGACAGATAGATGGAGACAGAGACAGATGGACAGAGAGAGAGAGAGAGAGAGAGAGAGAGAGAGAGAGAGAGTGTGTGTGTGTGTGTGTGTGTGTGTGTGTGTGTGTGTGTGTGTGTGTGTGTGTGTGTGTGTGTGTGTGTTTGAGTGCGTGTAGTGCAGGCGCGTACGTGCGTGCGTTCGAGTGAGCATGTGTTGAGACGTCCGTGCGCACGCGTTATCATAGACACTGATGTGAAAATGTACATTGTCCGTATAGTCAACACATCATATCGTATCCTATCATAGACTCTGCTGTGAAAGTATATATTGTCAATAACATGGCGTATGGTATCCTATCACAGGCTCTGGTGTGAAAGTACATATAGTCGATATAGTCTACAGATCATACAATATCTTACGACAGGCTTTGCAGTTTTTTTTTTTTTTTTTTTTTTTTTTTTTTTTTTTTTTTTTTTTTTTTTTTTTTTTTTTTTTTTTTTTTTTTTTTTTTTTTTTTTTTTTTTTTTTTTTCTCCATACAGTGGATAGATCGTATCGAATCCTATCATACGCTCTGCTGTGAAAGTGTGTATTGTCCATGTAGTGTACAGATCATTTCATATAATATCATAGGCTCTTAAGTGGAAATGTATTATTGTCTATATAGTCGACAGATCATATGGTGTCCTATCATAGGTTCTGCTGTGAAAGTGTATACTGTCCATATAGTCGACAGATGATATCACAAACTCTGCTATTAAAGTGTATACATTATGTGCATATAGACTAGAGTTTGTGTTGTATCCTATCACAGGTTCTACTATCAATTAAGTGTATCCATACAGTCTACAGATCATACTGCACCCTCTCACAGACAGATCATAGGGTACCCTATCATAGGCTCTGCTGTGAAAGTTTTTACTGTGCTTATAAATCTACAGATCATATCATATCTTACTATAGGCTCTGTTGTGAACGTGTATGTTGTCCATATAGTTTACAGATCACATGGTATATGATCGTAGGCTGTGCAGTGAAAGCTTATATTGTCCATGAAGTCTACGGAAACATATCATATCATATTCTATCTTCTACTGTGAAAGTTCATATTTTCCCTATGTGTTTGTTGTCCGTCGAGACGACGAAGACCATCTAGTCATCCTGGGATCAGGGGTGAGTGCGTAGATGACTGGTCAGGCCGATTTGCGCCCGGAAAGACCTGTCACAGTACGGACAGGGGATGGTGGCAGCAATTGGAGATCTGTTGACACCGGTCTTCCTGATCGTCAGCAGCGTTCTGTTGCTTTCACAGGTCTGAACCTTTGCAGACAACTGCTCGCCACCCGTCTCTGTCTTCTCTGTCCTTATACCTAAGTACAAACAAACAGACAAGCAGGTTTTTCCTCCATCAACGTCTGTGCCCAACCATCATGCTCGACAGGGTAAAAATCTATTTGTTTTCAAGGGGTTAGAAAACCTGGAACGGTCAGAGTGCAGGTATAGGGAGGCTGGGGGAGATACGGGGAAAAGATTCACAGCATTCTAAATGATATTCTCCACCAAATGTCTGAGTAAGTAAAATATTCATGCAGGAAGCGTTCGCGCACCCCCCCCCCCCCCACACACACACACACACACACACTATAGTGTAGAAAACGTCAATGCACTTAAAATAAACTCTGCAATACGTGTTTTTTGAAAAAGAAATCAGTCGGTATGACACAATTGGAATTTTTCTTTTTTTTTTTTTTTTTTTTTTTTTGCTTAGGCGAAATCACCAACCAGCAGTGACGAAGTTTTCTCATTTGGAACAGTTTGTTCAGGAAGGTACAGAACTATATTTCTGGTGAAAAGTTCGGGGGGGGGGGGGGGGGGGGGGCAGACTTAACCCGATAGCTGTCATGAAATAACAATAAGTAGAAAGCTTCAGCATTGACTTGTAAAGAAAAGTCTTTTAATAGAGACACATTTTCCGCATTCTGATGAATCTTCTGTAACTTGACGATTTCCTGATGAGTCCTTTGCTCGCAGATTGAATGGTATCTAACACATTCGCATTGATGCTGCGATGAAAAACGATTATTTGTGGAGTAGATCAGCAGACCATAACTGATATTATGAGTTGTGTCATTTTAGTAAGAAGGGATACCATTAACTGACACAACCTTGCTGATCGTTCCCCTTGTGTACATCGTTATAAAGGATGATGAAAGTGAAGGCTACTGCACGTAAAGTCTCATTTCTGTGTTGCATTTTTTTTTCTTTATGTCATCTTGGGTGTTCCTTGTCAGTCAGCATTTGCTAATGAAATATTGTCAGTCTTTTTGATCAGATGTTGTACACTTCTTCCGATCGTTTAGAGATGTTTCCAGTCCCAGATGGAACTGATGATTCACCATTGTCTAAACTGCAGCTTTGTTTGCTTTTATTCCCCGAAGTTGGAGTATGGCTGCCTTAATGGTGGGGTAGAAAACGGTCATACACCAAAAACTCCACTCCCTTTGTTGGGTAGATGGGATTAATCCTTGCCTTTTTATAGAGGGGGTATCAACAGGAGTATCATCCTGTGTACGCAGAAGAAGTTTGCTTTTAAATGTACACTGATGGTTCACCATACTTATACACATTGTGTGTGTGTGTGTGTGTGTGTGTGTGTGTGTGTGTGTGTGTGTGTGTGTGTGTGTGTGTGTGTGTGTGTTTAAACCGTGTTTAAGTTCACCAGCATATTACCAGTTTCATGTGCTCTCAGAAGAATTCTTGGGATCCTCCCCTCTGGACGATCAGAATGGGGAAACCAAACGGTCGACCTTCAGAGAGAACTGGTTTACAACACTGCTACAGAGATCCTGGAATGGGCAGCCAGGAACACAAGGACTGGTTTGATGAGAACTGTGATGACACCCATCACCTACTGGATGAGAAACATCTTCCACACAAAGCTTACCTCAGTGACACCAAGTCACCTCCCAAAAGATGCACCCAACAACTCACGCCGAACACTTCAAGAGAAACTACAAAAGATGCAAGACACGTGGCTGAGCAACAAAGCTGACGAAATACAAGGATGTGCTGACAGGCATGATATGAAGAACTGTTATGTTGCTATGAAAGAAAGGTTTTGAACTACATTATCAGGATCATCCCAACTGCTCAGTGTTGATGGAAACACATGCAACTACTAACAAGGAAAAGATCTTTGAATGCTGGGCAGAACACTTTAATGCCGTACTGAATCACCCATCATCTGTCAATAATAAAGCCATCGACCGGCTCCCTCGAGTGCCCACCAATAAAAAGAATGCATGAACCACCATGCTTCTTCCAGACAAGGACAGCGCTATGTCTGCTGTCTAATGGCAAAGCTCCAGACTCAGACTCCATACCAACTGAGGTCTACAAAGAAGGTGACACTGCTGTGACTGAACAGCTTCCTCAGTTATTTCTTCTAACATGGCAACAGGAGACGGCCCCTCAGGAGTTCAAAGATGCATCCATAATCTATCTGTTCAAGTGGAAAGGCAACATCCAGCTTTTGATAAGCACTGAGGCATAGCCCTCCTTTCTGTAGCAAGAAGACACTTGCCAAGGTTGTGTTGAACCACCTTATAATACACCTTGAGCAAGACTTTGCTGGAGAGCTAGTGCAGCTTCAGAAAAGACTGAGGAACCATTGGTATGATATTTATTGCTAGATACTTAGACTTACACCTAGATGTTCCTGCGCGTCTTGCGACGCATGAGACAGACAAGGCGTTGCACTGTGCACAGTCCTCAACTAGTCTGCTGGTGTCACGCCACCCTCTGTCAACGAGACTGTCTCCACTGTCTGTCGCCGTCTCATCCTGGGTGGTCCTCTTTTTCTCTGGCCTGCTGGTGTCCATTTAATGGCCGATGTGCAGGTCTTGATGAGGACAATCTCAAGTCATGATCCAGCCAGCGGAGACGCCGTCTACAGATGATGGTTGACACGGGGAGCTGTTTGTACCTCTCTCTGACCTCTTAATTTGGTCTAAGGTCTGACTATTTGATGCTCAAGATTTTACGTAGGCACTTAGTGTCAAAAGCGTCGAGTTTTTCTTCTCCTATGTGGTCTTCCATTGCCAGGTTCACAGCTGTATAACAGCATTAAATCACATTGGACATAAAGAACTCATTTGATTCCAAGGGAGAATTTCTTGCTGTTCCATATTTTGTTGAGCTGATCAAATGCTGATGCTGGATTCCCATTACAGCACTTCAGTTCATGGTCGAGGTATTTGGCGTTTCTGATGAAGCTGCCTAGATGTGTGAAGTTCTCTACTTCTTCCACTTGCTTTTTGTCGATGAAAACGTCTGTTGTTCTTGGTGCTTACCGGTCAGCATGTTTTTTAGTTTTTTTTGGGTACTGATAATGAGGCTGACGTTGCCTGCAAACTGCCTGATATTGTCTACAAGCACAGCAGATCTTGAATTCTGCTGGCAAGAGTGGCAATGTCATCAGCAAAATCCAGATCTAAGAGGGTGTTTCCTTCTGTCCACTTGATTCTTTTTCCCTGGGTTGCATGTTTCAAAACCTATTCAATGGAATGTGCAAAGAGGAGAGGGGAGAGAAAACAACCTTGTGTTACCCTGGTGGCAACTTCAAACCAAGCACTGTGGCCACCTTCTGTCCTGACTCTGCACTTGGAGTTATGTAAATCTGCTCTATGGCCGACACAACTTTATCTTGGGTGCTGTAGGATTTCATGACTTTCACAATGATGGTCTGTGGACACTGTCAAATGCTTTGGTAAAGTCACTAAAGCTGATGGCTAGGGATACTTGATGCTCTCCACACTTCTCGATGTTCTGTCATAGAGTGACGATCTGCTCTGCACAGGATCGTTTTGGGCGGGAAGCCTTCTTGTTCCCTGAGCTCATTGTCCACTACATCGCGTAGTTGGTTGAGGATGACCTGGCAGTACACTTTCCCTGGTATTGATAGCAGAGTAACTCCTCTCTGAGACTCTGAGAGATTGTCTTTTGGGGGATACAGACGACTTCTCCAGTCTTCCAGTTCTCTGGGACCACGCCAGAGTTCCAAACCTGGTTACAGAGACCGCATAACCAAGAGACGATGCAGTCACCTCCAGCTTAAAGCTTTTCCATTGTTGTTCCATTGAACCCAAGGGATTTGTTGTTTTTTAATGTCTTGATGGCTGTTCTGATCTCCTCTTCAGTGAAGTCACTGGTGTTGATTGGAAGCAGGGGGATGGGTCTTCCACTTCAGAGTGTGGGTGGCTCAGGTCTGTTAAGAACTTGTTTGAAGTATTCGACCCACCTTGCAAATTTGTCCTCGGCTCTTGACAGAAGTGTGCCATCTTTTGCTTTCACAGGTCCAAAGCCAGTCTGCACAGTACCAGTCATCTTCTTTGCTATCTGGTAGACGGCTCTCATGTCGTTGCGCTTGGCAGTTTCTTTGACATCTTCCGCTTGCTTGTCCAGCCAATAGTTTTATATTTCTGGGCATTTCGCTTCACCTGTCTGTCCTTCTCTATGTACTCCTGGTTGTACACTGCTTGGTCTGAGGAGCAGTTGTGTCTATTCTGGTGGAACTCTTTCCTCTCTGCTATCGATTTTCATGCATCACTATTTCTTCAAGATTCCAGCAGTGGCTTCTTAATCCTAGGATTTCTTTTCCTGCTGTTGCCATGACATCCTTCATCTCCTCCCACCATTCTGTAGATCCTGGCATTGTTTCAGTTAGGCCTGAATACCTGTTGCTCAGGGTAACTTGGAACTTTCTTGTATCATATCTTTTTGACTCAGTCTCTTCTTTCTTTTTTTTTCTCTTCAGTTTGATCTGCAGCTTTGCCATCATCAAATAATGGTCACTGCACATGTCTGCTCCATGGTACATGCATTCATCTTGCAGACATGGGGTTCTCCACCTTGGCCCAGTCGCGATGTGATCTATCTGGGTCTGAGTCCTGTGATCATTTGATATGCATGTGATCTTGTAAATATCATGATGCTGGAATAATGATGACTCAATCTTCATGTTGTTCATTGTGCAGATCTGCAGAAAGCCATCACCATTATCAGTTCTCTTGCCGTACCGATGTGAATCAAGGACGTGCTCAAAGCCAGACCAATCCTCCCCAATCTGTGCATTCAAGTCGCGCATGATCAAGAAGATACCATGGCGTGATACTTTTCCATCCAAGTCTTGCATGTGCTGCTTGAAGGTGTCTTTGTCTGTATCATTGTGGTCATTGGTTGGGGCGTAGCACTGGATGATGGTGACCATGGCGTGTGACGTGATGAATCGTGCTGTCAAAAGGCGTTCGTTCACTGGTGTCCTTTTCTCCAGTGTACTGTCTGCTCGTCTGTTAAGTATAAGAGCTGTGTCGTCACGGTGGATGTTGTCCTGATGACCTGAAAACAGGATGATCATGTCTTCAGATACAAGTTTCCCTGACTCTGTCCAACGAGCTTTGCTAAGATCTAAGATGTTGACTCTGTAGGCCTTCTTTTCTTTGATGGCTTGTGCCAACTTTGATAACTGCAATAAGGTTCTTTGCTAGACAGCTCCAAGAAAAAATGTCAGGAACAAAATTCCGACCTTTTTTCCATCTATGTTGACCTGACCAAGGCCTTCAATTTTGTTAATAGAGAGGGCCTGTAGAGAATCATGGCCAAATGTGGATGCCCGCCAAATGTATTCCTGTGGTGTGGCAATTTCATGATGGAATGCATGCCTGAATCCATGATAGCAGAGATACACTCACCCTTTTTTTCTGTTACAAATGGTGTAAAGCAAGGCTGTGTTTTGGCACCCACTCTGTTCGGCATCGTGTTCTGTGCAATGCTGACTGATTTCTTCAGAGAAGGAGGCATCAATATCAGATTCAGAACAGATGGAAATCTGTTTAACCTCAAAAGGCTTCAGGCAAAATCTAGGGCTATGGCAGACGTCATCAGGGACTTTCTGTTTGCCCATGACTGCGCTCTCAGTACTGGCTCAGAAACTGACATACAATCCCGCATCCATAGTTTTCCACAGCATGTGTCAACTTCGGTCTCACCATAAATACAAAAAGAAGACAGCAGTTCTGCATCGACGTGCGCCAGGCAGACCCTACATTGAGCCTACCATCACAGTCAATGGTGTGAGAGTCGCTACATTGAGTAAATTCACATACCTTGGCAGCACACCTCCCAGAACGTCACCATCGACAATGAAGTGAGCATCAGAGTTGCGAAAGCATGTGCAATCTTTGGCAGACTATACACCAATATTTGGAATAGTAGAGCCATTAGTCTATAGACCAAGCTGAAGGTTCACAGAGCATTTGTTCTCCCCACAGTCCTCTACCTGTGTAAAACGTGGACAGTGTACCAATGGCATGGCGGACAGCTGAATCATTTCCACACAACCTGTCTTAGATGATTGTTCAGCATATGGCAACACTACAAAATCAAACATGTATTGGTGCATGACAAAACAGACCTACCAAGCATCCAAATGATCCTGGTGCTGTTTCAGCTTTGATGGGCAGGTCATATAACTGGCACACCAGACCACTGGCTACTTAAGATACTCTTCTACTTGGAGCTGCAACAAGAAAAGCATTCATATGGAGGTCACAAGAAACGCTTCAAGGACACTCTCAAACATACTTGAAAGTTGCTAACATCAACCGTGACACATGGGGACAAACTGTCATAGATCGGGCTAAATGGCACAGCTCTATCCACGAAGGTGCTAATTAATGTGAAGAAAGGAGGACAGGTGCAGCTCAACAAAAGAGACAGGCAAGGAAAGCCCACACCAGCAATCAACAGCAGGTTTCTCCATTCCTTGTCCAAGCTGTCACTGCATATTCCGTGCACCCTTTGCCTTGATCAGCCACCTGCGTATCCACAAATCATCTCACACTCCTCAAGCCCAAAGGTGGAGTGGTTCTCGTTGGCTCGACGGACGAACAACACCGTAATAAATGCTATCTGGACTTGAAATATAAAATTTCAGTTCACAAAATCGAAAGTTATAAAAGTTACTTGAACTTCCATTCCAATGGTTGCTTAGTTGTTGGCTTATGCATGGGTTTGCATTAATATATTGTTATATAACAATTATTGGTATATTACAGATCAGATGAAGACAGCCACCATGAAGCCCAGAACTGCTGCCGATCCAGTGAACATCAGTAGCATCTGTCCCGGTGTAGACTATCTCACCAATCAGAACTACACACAGCACATGTTCCTGCAGGTCAATGTGTCAGACTGTGAGAACAATCTACCACAGTACACAGCACACCAGGGAGTGGTGTATGGGGTGTGTGGAGACTTCACCTCTTTCTGTAAAATGGCTGTGCATAGCATGCTTGTGGCTCTTCGTGTTCATATCATACGTTTAGACTATGTATGTGATTCTAGTCAGTGGGAAACACGTGCAGACTGCAGCTTGCGAAATTGTGGATTTTCCGTTTCCTGCGACAGCCATTCCACTGAAGAAATGTTTTTTGACATTCACAGACACAATCTGTATTTGTTTAGCAAGAACAACCCTATGATCAACATGAATATCACATCCATAGACGCATCTGATTTCATCGTGATATGTATTGTGGAATACGCTGGCTTTGTTGTGATCCCACAACTTTTGCCCCAACAAAGGCAGATCATACAACATAAATTCAATGTACCGACTAATTGTGCTGTAATGCTTAGTATTCGACAGTCACTCATCATGACTAGAAAGCTATTGTGTAATGAAATTGAGATCGACTACAGATACACAAACACAACCATTCTACAGACTATTCGTATAAATTTAGCATCAGAGAAAGTTACTATTTTCTTTGTGTCGTACTTTCAAATCGTTCCTGGCAAAGGGTTTTGTAGAAGTGGTCATCTTAAGTTATATTTTTCTGTTATATCTGAAAGTAATGGACCGGAAAAACTACCCAGTGGTTTGTTCAATTGTTCTGTTGGTGATTACACTAAATACCAGGATCATCTGCACTGTAATCTGAAGGCAGAGTGTGAAGATGGACGGGATGAAACAGAACACTGTCCATTCAGCAGTCCGGGCTGTCAGGGCTTGGTGGCTTCACGTAACAAATGTTATGCACGCATAAAAGCAGATATACGAAATTCTATACGTCTATCACAATATGAATGCCAGGTGAGAGGTGGGAAGCTCGCTTCTATAAAACTGAAAGGGAAAAGAAGAAGTCTTTTCATTTCTTTAAACATTTTTCAATGTTTCATGTGGTTATTGGGTTAACATCAGGATGGGTCACTCAGCCTTTTATGTACAGCAAATTAAGTTTATGGTCTGACAACACTGTGGTCTATAACATTGGCCATTTCAATTATCATAGAAATTTTAAATACAAGCTATCGAGGTATGTCAAACATATAGTCTTTTCTTTATGTATGTTACTCCAAGCATAGTTATGGTTGAAACAGTTCTGTGTGAAACCAAACCGCAGATTATCAGTATATTTTCCCCTCGTATTGTATTGGCTGGGTTATTTGCGAATTCGTTTATCTCTAGAAAATCTCGACAGCATTTATATGTAACTGCAAGTGGTCATTTCATTCATCAATTTTTGTTGTACAACCATAATGCTTATTCTAGAAAAACAGCGACTTTACAGTCTCGAATAATGGTAGACACGATCAATACTACAGTGCTTATTCCCAGTAAGATTGCCGACTTCATGTTTGACTGTGATAATGATATCACGACAGTGCATTTCACTCTGGTATGTGACTTTATAGAAGACTGTCCAGACACTAGTGATGAGTCATTCTGTCAACATCCCACATGTCCGGGCTTTCTGTGTTTGAATGGTCAGTGTGTGTTGGACAGTCAACGTTGTAATGAATACTCTGACTGTCTGGATCACTCTGATGAGAGCCACTGTCCAAACAGCACATATAGTCACCCCATATCAAAAGAAACAGGGCTTACACATTAACTTAGATGGCACTGGTTCCTTCAGTCGGCAGAAGATCCGAGAGGACGAGCCATGTCCAGACAGTCATTACCGTTGCACAGCAGAGGTGCTGTACTGTCTCCCTGTCTACACTCGCTGTAATGGATTGTCTGACTGTGTTTATGGAGAAGACGAACAAGACTGTGAGAGGGAGACCTGCCCTGGATTCTATCAGTGCCGAGATTCCACAGTGTGTGTGCATGGAGATCATCTGTGTGATGGCTGGGGGCAGTGTCCACAGTGGGATGATGAACTAATGTGTGACAGAACCTGTCCTGAAGGTTGTCTGTGTCAAGGTCATTCTTTCTGGTGCAGTACAAACATTTCCGCCTGACCTTTTCCCTGAACTTCGTTACTTAGATGCCACAGGTACAGGAATATCGTTAACAGATTTGAGGATAAATGTTGTTTTAGTTTTATTATTTTATCTGACTGTTTTTCTTGTTAATATCTCAGTATAAAACTTGCTAACTTACAGTTTATTGACCTTACCAATAACGACTTAAAGACTCTTCATTTGGATTATATTCTGAAATTATCAAACTTGAGAACCCTGGTCTTAGCAAACATCCACTTTGTCAGATTACAGATGCACTGGGGAAGCATGTCAACTATGATTGAGACGACTGAGTCTATCAAAAACACATTCTAATATTGTCAATACCTTATTGTCTATATACTTACCTCAGGCAGAATGGTTTAACGTATCTCTTTCGTCTATACAAAACTATTAAGTCCACGGGCTTTAAAAACGCACCACGACTGAATGACGTCGATATACGATGGAATCCAATTGAAAGCTTTCCTTGGCAATCCTTGTCAGAGGCAGCTCATTTAGGAATGATTTTTTCTTCAGACTACAGATTTTGCTGTGAGAATCTGTTTCGTCAACATTCAACCAAACTGAAATGTCGAACACCTCACATCATCCTACCCGCGTGTAACACACGCTGTTACCATCTGAGTTACATGTAACGCTCTTCTGGTTAACTGGCCTCTCAGCCATAGTGGGGAATTCAGCTTGCTTCTTAGCGTCGTTTGCAGTCAGAGAACTATTTGAGAGGAGCTTTCTGGCAGCCATAAGGCATTTGCAGTTGGCTGAAATATGTATGGGAAGTCATGTGGGTGTTACGATTGTAGCCGACAAAATATTGCATGGACATTACCTGCAAGCAGAAACGGAATGGATTCAACAGCACTCTCTGCAAAGTAAGTGGTTTTCTATGGTTGGCGTCCAATGAAGTGTC
>JADBJO010011764.1:67500-83577 GCA_016801955.1 Conus betulinus
TGGTAAGATCTGCTACAAGTCTCCCAGCTTCTTGTGTCGGTTGGAGCTAATAGTGACAGGGAAAACAAATATACAAACAGTGTGTATGAAATGGAGAAATGTCACAAGCCAGTTTAACGTTCGTTTGTGAATGAGTTAGTGCGGAATTCATCGATTTATAACATATGCACCCATGCACTTATCTGCACGTGCGTCTGTGCGTGCGTTCGTGCATGCGTGTGTGTGTTTGTGTGTGTGCGTACGTGCGTGTGTGTGAGTGTGTGTGTGTGTGTGTGTGTGTGTGTGTGTGTGTGTGTGTGTGTGTGTGTGTGTGTGTGTGTGTGTGTGTGTGTGTGTGTGTGTGTGTGTGTGCACATCTACACAATGAACGAAGAGAAAGAATTTGTAAACACTCACTCCTTTCCGCACTATCACTCACTCTTATGTATGTGGCAAGTGTGTGTGTGTGTGTGTGTGTGTGTGTGTGTGTGTGTGTGTGTGTGTGTGTGTGTGTGTGTGTACATCTACACAGTGAACGAAGAGAAAGAATTTGTAAACACTCACTCCTTTCCGTACTATCACTCACTCTTATGTATGTGGCAATACATTGTATACCAGCGCATATGAATGCATATATATATATATATATATATATATATATATATATATATATATATATATATATATATATATATATATATATCGTATAAGAGAGAGAGAGAGAGAGAGAGAGAGAGAGAGAGAGAGAGAGAGAGAGAGAGAATTCTGCACGCTATGACTGAAATAAATAGACAGAAGGCAACAAAACGTGATAAGTAAATTGAAAATGTACGAATGAAAATATAGATAAATGGATAGTTAAGACATACATAAATGAATATGGGAAAAAGCAAAATTTCAAGAAAGCATTAATATTCTTACGGTCGCTAGGTGCACTTTCAGACATTTCAAAATGACATTTGATGTTGTTTTTACCATTGTTGGTAAACTGTTCCACAAAAAATATCCAGAGAATAACAATTTAGATTTGTACAGATTATTCTAAGTTTGGGAATCGATACTGCGTGTTGATGCCTGTGGTGATTAATTTTGAAAGTATCTGTAATCTTTTTAGTAGCATTTACATACAAGCTATTATGCATGCATGCAGATTTGTTGAAGACAAACCTATCATGGATAGCTAAAATCTGAGTTACTGGTAGTTCTCAATGGTAAGGGAGCTTGATTTTAATAAGACGATTTTTATTACTTCTTTGTATACATATGGTGAATCAGTTTTTCAGTTGGCGTCACTACAGACAGCGTCATGTCAGAACCTGTGGCGTCTGTCTCTCGATAGTGCAGTCAAACAGTATTTTAGTCTTGATAGTGTACATCTGGGTGCATAGACACCAGAGCCGCTTAGATGGAAATGGCCTAACTCCCGAGTCTTCCGACGCGAGCTCCTTATCCCCAATCTGAGCATCTTTCAGTGCCAGTGTATATTACACCACCTTGCTCTCCTGAAATGCTTGTCACCGTATCGTTGTCGAAGCAAATCTATTGTTTCTTTGTTTCGGAGTACCGCTATAAATTCACATGTGTTTTCTTCCCACAACTAGGAGCTGACAGAAGTATCTTACCATCCAAGAACAACTAACAGTGCGTGAAACAATCCATTATATGCCGCACCAACATGCGCGAAAATTGAGAGAGAGAGAGAGAGAGAGAGAGAGAGAGAGAGAGAGAGAGAGAGTAAAGAAAACAAAGCGTTGTAAGCTTCCGGCGCATTCACAATGGAAAGGTATGGCGGGCTGGAGTGGATGGGTAGGGAAAGGGGAAGGGGTGGGTAAGGAATGGGGAGGGGAGGGGTCAGAAAATGGGAGAGCTGAACCTGTTGTCAGTATGAAGTGTGCTGTCTTTCGTTCCTCCTGTCGTTGTGTCATCTGTGTGTGTTGACTGTGTCACGTTAACTGCTGCACCACAAGTCACAGTATGCAGACCTTCACTATTCTCCAGCACCGTCACCACCGCTTGGGTGACATCACATGATGCACTGTCACTACCTCTTGGGTGACATCACATGATGCACTGTCACTACCACTTGGGTGACATCACATGATGCACTGTCACCACCGCTTGGGTGACATCACATGATGCACTGTCACTACCTCTTGGGTGACATCACATGATGCACTGTCACTACCTCTTTGGTCACATCACATGATGCACTGTCACTACCTCTTGGGTGACATCAAATGATGCACTGTCACTACCTCATGGGTGACATCAAATGATGCACTGTCACTACCGCTTGGGTGACATCAAATGATGCACTGTCACTACCTCTTGGGTGACATCAAATGATGCACTGTCACTACCTCTTGGGTGACATCAAATGATGCACTGTCACTACCTCTTGGGTGACATCAAATGATGCACTGTCACTGTCACTACCTCTTGGGTCACATCACATGATGCACTGTCACTACCTCTTGGGTTACATCAAATGATGCACTGTCACTACCTCTTGGGTGACATCAAATGATGCACTGTCACTACCTCATGGGTGACATCAAATGATGCACTGTCACTACCGCTTGGGTGACATCAAATGATGCACTGTCACTACCTCTTGGGTGACATCAAATGATGCACTGTCACTACCTCTTGGGTGACATCAAATGATGCACTGTCACTACCTCATGGGTGACATCAAATGATACACTGTCACTACCTCTTGGGGTTACATCAAATGATGCACTGCCACTACCTCTTGGGTGACATCAAATGATACACTGTCACTACCGCTTGGGTGACATCAAATGATGCACTCGCACATCGAGATAGCTCACACTCGCCAGCACACGGAACCAGGTTATTGCCTCCAAACGTGTTGAACGCAGCCATCTTCTCTTTATTATGCAACACACATGGAGGAGCTGGAAGAGAGAGAGAGAGGGTGAAGGGGATGAGGATGGCCTGACACTTTGCCTGACACCTGGCCACACACTGAATGCCTGTGTGCCTCCGTTCTCCTCTTGTCTCTTGATACTTGCAACGGACATTTTGCCACAATACACCACAACGTCACTATACGCAGGCTGTGAAGGTGGACTCAATGGTGTCAGTCGAAGGACTAGTACCGTGTGGTTCAATTTTGAAGGACAACAGTGATAGTTCTCGCATTCGAGTGTTGAGGACACTTTCTAGTCTAGAGGAAACCATGCATGGCGTAATGAGCAAGTTCTGCACAGGAAATGGCTAACTTTTTCTCTTCTTCATGAATATGCTTAATATACAGCCAGCAATGGTCTCCAAATCAGAATGGGAATCCGGCAGAATGAGGAAGCCTTGATGTTTTGATTTAGAAAGGGTAGATAGATCTGTCAGTGGGAATGTGTTTAGTACGTTGTCGAGAAGGAACTGTTGCACAACACGCACAAGAGGCAATCCACTCTCAAGATTTGGAGCCATCAGTACATATTCTTTGCAGCAATGGAAAGTTAGAATCACATTTGGCAAAGAAGTGACCTGATGGAGTCTTTGCCATGTCAGGCCAGATCAAAGCGCATCTCCAGTTTGAGAAGAGTTCATGGTGGGTCATCAGGAAACGTGGACGAATCAAACACGACTCGAACGTCTACGCCTACACTGGTCAAAAGGTGAAAAAAGAAATACGAATTCCCAAAGTCGGTGGGTGGGGTCGGTGGGTGGGTGGGTGGCACCCGGGGTGATGTTCAAATTTCTTGAGGAACTTAAAGGGGTCAGCAGGGTTTAGGGACTTCAGAGAAGAAGTTCAAACAATAGTTTCAGAAAGTGACTGATGGAGAAAGTTAGGTTCCCTGCCCTCAGCATGCAGACTGTAAACAGAAACGGTGCGGAATGCACCTTGACAAGTCGAAGCCTTTGATGGTGGATGGGATCCAGCGTTTTGCAGTAGTAAGGTATTTGACTACCCTGCCTCAGCATGCAGACTGTAAACAGAAACGGTGCGGAATTCACCTTGACAAGTCGAAGCCTTTGATGGTGGGGGATGGGATCCAGCGTTTTGCAGTAGTAAGGTATTTGACTACGCAGCCATAATTCAGTCATGAATGGATGGCTACTTTTTTATTAGCGCTCCAAATCAATCGATGCTGCAACTGTCAGTATTGCCTTCTGTCAATAAGTTTTCAAGTGATGGATGTTTCGTTTTCGTTTTTCTTCTTCTTCTTCTTCTTCTTCTTCTTCTTCTTCTTCTTCTTCTCTCCTCCTCCTCCTCCTCCTCCTCCTTCTCCTTTACGTAACTACCAGAATTTTCTTTCATATCTGGTATAGTGGATTTGTCCAAACAAGATTCAAGTCAGCAAAGTCATTTCGAAAGTTGTGAAAGTGGATACATTGAGTTTTGGTGCTTGAAAAAGTAAACTCATTTACCTCGGCGAGATTGTTAGATCTTATCCAAGCAAATTTGGAGTCGACATTTACACTAGCATAGATGGCGACAAATGATTAGAATGCAAAGTCATCAAACAAAACAGAGAGGACTCTGAAACCAGTTTTGATGCTCAAGAGAGTAGGAGAGAGGATGCTTCTTTGGGGTACACCCAGCTCCTGCTTATGGACGTCAAACAGCGTGGTGCCAACACAGATCTGGAACTACCGCTCAGCCAGAAAGTTTTTAATAAAAAAGAGGGAGATGACTCAAAAAGTTAGATACTGAAGAACCACGACAAATCCACATTTTCAAGTGGCACTGTAAGCCTTTTCCCCCGTGCGTGTGTGTGTGTGTGTGTGTGTGTGTGTGTGTGTGTGTGTGTGTGTGTGTGTGTGTGTGTGTGTGAGCGAGAGAGAGAGAGAGAGACAGACAGACAGACAGATAGACAGACAAAGAGAGCAGTCACATGTTGTTTTGTTAGTAAAGGCATTGTGGATGGTGCTTAGAAGTCGAACGAAGAGGTCAACAGTACAATGGTACTTCCAGAAACTGCTCTCTCTGTTCCTTGGCCAAAAGACCAATGGTAGTATTTCCAGAAACTGCTCTGTTCTTCGACCAAAAGGATATTGGTTTCCAGCTTTCACATGGGACGATGGTTGACCACCTGTTCCATGAATTTGCAGATCATATTATCAGAACTTTCGGTCGATAGTTCAAAGGATTTGTCAAATCTTTCCCGGATTTAGGAATAGGAATGCTGCGAGTTTTCTGCCAAGAGGGCGGAAAGTACCCAGTGGGTCCAGATATGATTGTAGTCTTTGTGGGGGATCCGGAAGATGTTTCAGAATTTGGTAACGGATGTCATCAAGGCCAGGAGTACAGTTGCCACAAGGTTGCAGAGCTGATTCAGTTCGTTAAGTGAAAATGGCTGATAGTAACGTTCAGTATTGCCCGATGGAAAGTTACATATATATTTTTTTTCTTTTGGTTGGTTGTTTTTCAAAGAAAGAAATAGACAACTACAACGAAATAATTATCATCATCACCACCGTCATCATCATCATGATCATCATGATGATAGATAATCACAGCGACAACAACATTTACCGTCATCGTATGTATCATCTTCATAACAGTCATCATCATCAGGATGGTATTCATAATGGCAGTAATAACAGAAAAGACCCCGCAGACTTTCTTGTCCCACTAATGTAAAACATTCTTTCAAACTTAATTTCTGTTTTCACTATCCTCCATCCATCCATCCATCCATCCGTCCATTCATTCATTCATCAACCAGTTACCTAGATAGCTAGCTAGCTGGCTAGTTAGTTACTCAGTAAGGTTTTTTTGTGTCGGGATGCGGTTGTGTGGAAGGGTCCCCAATCCTGAAAATGAATCGGGACTGGCAATCCCATCCATCACACCAATCCTGAGAGTTTTCCATATCCGTCTGTATGTGTATGCAGAGAGAGAGAGAGAGAGAGAGAGAGAGAGAGAGAGAGAGAGAGAGAGAGAGAGAGAGAAAATTTACTGCAATACCAGTTCATCAGATCTTAAATTCAATCAAAATAAAATCAAAATATGAACATGCCATTGCACAGACATCGCAAAAAAAATGACTCCAAGACAGTACCCTTAGAATGCCCACAAAAATGAGGGATTTCTAGTTATCAGTCTTTTTTCTACAGTTTAGGTAAATGTAGTTACAAAATGAACAGTGATTGTATTTATTGTACCCATGGTAAACACCGTTTGCGGGTATTGCAGTTTGGGATCTGGTATTGCCATTTACAAGACAACTGCAAAACGAACTACTGTTTTTCTATTTCGTTCCTGCCACTTCTGTGTCATTAAGTTTCACGCCGCTTATTCCGACTCACCGTTAAAATCCATGTCCTGGTTTGTCCCGTCGCCTCCCGGTAATGCACACTAATAGTCATTATCAGTCGTCATGAGGCAACGTCACTCCGACTCCGAGTGTTCAGTGGTGCCTGTTCTGATCAACCATATTCAGGAAACGACCTTAAAGCCCCCTGATGACAGAAAGTACCTCAGATCGTAATTCCAGCGTAAAGTAAGCACAACAGATAGACGTAAATTTTTTTTTTTTTTTTAAACTGTGACCAACAAGGGAAATAACTTCAGTTTATTTTCAACCGAGTGGCTTCCCCTGACAGTTGTTGAACTTCAGGCGCAGCCCGGTGATTGGCAGTGATGGCTGCAGCCCACCTCCAGACATGGTAAACCAAATGGTATATGCGGTGAATATCTCACGGCCATTAGACTTGCTTAGTAAGAGATAAGTGATTTCTACACAGGATTGTTGTAAAAATAACCGAGGGCAACCTGTTTTCATGGCTAACGAAGGATTCCGCCCCAATTTTTCAACGTTTATTGGCTGAAATGCTTAACACAGGACTGGGAGGGACATGCACAAAGATGATGAAGGATAAGGTGTTGACAATGCCATGAAATATCCTTCAGCAATTAGCCTTGAGCCACTGCGACGGTGAAACTATAGGCCTAGTAGGTAGAATTTCAATAGTGCAAAACAGATCACATGATTCCGAAGCCGCGTTATCTATCAACAACTACTGAACTAGAAACAAAATTGGATGGTGGGAAAAAAAAAAAAAACACACGTATGGGTCTGCCAGATCGCTGCTAGTTTCTTCACATATAAACTTTAGGTAAACTGTGCTACTTGTTAATAAACACAAACATGCAAATTGTTACCTTGTCCGTAGGCTTCCCAAGGAACAGGCCTACAAATATAAACACAAGCATCAATTCTGTACATCGCAGTTTTTTTTTTCGTTGCCTCGTATATTATCAAGGCGTACAGCAGCCTAGTTTTCAAAGGAAGTATGTCTTGACAGGTTTAATTTGACGCACGTTTGTGCCATTGACGTCATCATAGCCTATCTGCACATAACGTCAATGGGTAGCATCACATACTCCAAAGTGATTTTATATTTTCCAACTGACCAGAGACAAGTTTATGTCTCCACAGAGCTTGGTAATCTTAATCTGACTAGATTGACACTAAATAATCGGTCCATTTGGAAGGATTTTAAGGATTTTTTTTTTTTAAAGAATTGGTAATGTTGCGTCATTTTGTCTACATAGTGCAAATTGTCAAAAAGGTCATTTTGAAAAAAAAAATAAATAAAATAAAAGGATTGCTTTCATGAACCTCTTTTAGATGCGGTAAGGTAATGTTGTTTTTAGAGCCCAGCCGACCACAAAGGGCCAAATCAGGCCAGTCACTGCATTGAAAGTCAACTCACGAGTCATTGAAAAAATGTATATATATATATATATAGCTACACACAACCCTTTAAACATGCACATTAAAACACAAAGGAAAATTCTGTTAGAAATCTCTCTTCGGTTAAAATCTTAGAAACACAAGAAAAACATCGATCTCTTTCACAATCTTTAAGATCTCATTGGGCGGAATATCTCTGAACAACGTTTTCGTGGAGCTTGCTATAAAATGTTTGTCTGTCTCACATCATGCACGTCCCAACACTCTAAACGAATGTTTCACTGTGAGTGTATATGACATGGAATACCCCACAGAGCTTCTTCACCCTTAAGAAGATAAGAATGAGTGTAAAAAGCGTGGCCTGCATGCAACAAGGGCACAGGACTGTTTCTTCTTTACAGCCCTCTCGAGAACATGGTAAAAAAAAAAACTCTTTCAGGTTTGAATGCATTTGTGAGGGATAGACAATCTGCTTAACTCTTTTCTTGTGGCACTCTTGGCAAGTTGAATTTGATCAACCAGCTCGTTGCCTCGAAAGTCCACATGGTTGGGAACCCAAGCAAAAACTATGTCATTCCATCTGAGTTCAGATAGGTGTACAGTTCGAATAACTTCAGCAGTTGAGGGTGCTTGAAGTTATATGGCTGGCAATGGCCTCCAAACAGAAAGTGAGTCCCACCAAATTGTGGTCATATTTATGTTTGGATTTAGAGACCATTTCAAGAGTCATGACCAAGGCATTGAAGATGGAGCTGTCAGTGGGAATGAGTTCAGACCATCTCTGAGAGAAGGACCTGTTGCACAAAACACAGCAGAAGGGTACCCCCTCCGCAGATTTGGAACCGGCGGTGAAAATTCTTCTGAAGGATGGAAAGTTAGAAAACACAATTCGGCGGGAAAAGGACCCGTACGCCAAGGGAGCTAGTGGTATCCTCTTACAATATTAGACTAAATCAACTCGGATCTCCGAAGTGAAGAAAAAGCTATGGGTGGTCATGAGGAACTTGGATAAATCACTTACGACTCCCAAATATGTATGTGCTTTTTTTCAAATGGGGAAGAATGTGAATTCCCAAGGGTGGAATTAAACTGAGGTGGTCAATCATCGTATTCCTTTTTCGAACTTGGGGATTAAAAAACAATCATGTGGTAGGGTTTGGGGGGTTCAGAAGATAGATTCAAACAGTTGTTCAAGCTAAGATTCAATCGACGGATTCAGAGGGATGGGTTCCCCTGCCTCAGCATACAGAGTAGATTGCGAAGACTGTGATGTCATCAACGAACAGAGGGGACTTGGAACCCCGGTTTACTAAACTTGACAATCTCGTTAATTTTGACACACTGAAGAGAGCAGGAGAAAGAATGCTCCCTTGGGGCACACCCAACTCCTACCCATGTATGTCACCCACATCGCGGTGCCAGTACGGAGTTGGAAATGCCGATCAGCCAGAAAGTTTTGAATCAATAAAGGCAGATGACCACTAAACCAAGTTTATTAAGATCCATTAGAATTTAATATTTCCAAGTGGTATCATAGGCTTTCTCCAGATAAACAAAAAAATAGCAACCACTTATTGCTTACTAATGAAGGCGTTGTGGATGGTGGTTTCAAGACGGACTAACTGGTCAACAGTAGAATGGTACTGCTGGAACATACAATGTTAGTTGGCCAAAGGGCCATTGGTTTCCAGCTTCTACATCAGACGGGAGTCGATCCTCTTTTCCATTACCTTGCAGATGCAGCTAGTCAGATCTATTGGACGATCAATGAAAGGTTTGGTAACATCTTTTCCAGGCTTAGGAAAAGGAATGATCTGGGCTTTCCGCCAGGAGAACGGAAATTCCCCTGTGTCCCAGATATGGTCGTTAGATTTTCAGAAGAGTCCAGAAAAAACTGTTGGAGAGATTTCAGTAGGTAGTAGGGGTGTGTCATCTAGGCCAGGAGTTGAATCGCTGCAGGATTGCAGGGCCGATTTCAGTTCGTTGATTGAAAATGGCAGATTGTAGGCTTCAGTGTTCTCCAAGAAGAAGTTACATGGATATTTTTTTTTTTCTTTCAGATGTTTTATTTTCCAAGAAAGCAGCCGTTTTTAGTAGTGGACGAAGAGATCTTTTCAACAGTTGAGGCCAGCAGATTAGCAACAGCTTTGTTTATCTGTGATCAGGGCTTCTGCAAATTTCATGTGATGGATGGAAGGATTTGTACTTTTCCCGTTAATTTACTGATTGCTTTACAACCTTTTCCTTGGAGACCTTGGAGCAGAAATCTCTCAAAGACTATGTTTACACTTTTTGAAAATACAGCGAGATTTGGAGCAGAGAATTTGTTGGGCCTTTGCATGAGGTAGCTCCTGAATCTTTGTTTACTTTGTATATTATGCAGAACACGTCCTTTGTTTTCAGGATGCACAAACCTTTAAATAATTACGTGTGTGTTTTTTTTTTTTTAACTGGGGAAAAATGAGTATATTTCTCATAGCCCAGCCGACCGCAAAGGGCCGTATCAGGGCTGTCACCGTGTTGAAGTTCAACTCATAAGTCAGTTATTCACCCAACCCCTTATAGAATACATTCTTAAAAAGCACACCGGATTTTTGTTAAAGGTGGTTTTTTTTTTTCTACAGTGAATTTCAGGTTACGTGGTAATATCAATCTCTTTCAGAAATTCAAAGATCACATCAGGTGGAACATCTCTGAACAAGGTCTCATGGAGGTCTGCTGAAAAATGTGTCTGTGTCTCACTGTCATGCAAGTTCCAACACTCTTAAAAGAATATGTTTCACTGTGAGTGGTACATAATTTGGACCATGCACCATGGAGCTTTTGAAGTCTTTAAAAGGTATGAATGAGTTAAAAACGAAATGGCCTGTTGTGCAGACATGCACATCAAAACCGTTTCTTCTTTGCGACCACAAGAGGTAGATGAGAGGAATTCTTTTAGCTTTGGACCGATCTAGAACATTTTTGTCATCCACTTGTGTATTCCAGTCTTCCTGCCAGAGGTCTCTAATGTTTTTTCATTAACTTTCGGTTTCAAATCTGAGGGGGGGATAGATATGTTGGGCAGTTTCTTCACCATCAATTTCATACCAAAGTCAATACATCACTGTGTGTGATTGGCCACATTTCCTACCTCTAGCCCATACATCATCGTTAGGTGGTGACACTATTTGATACCTAGCCCATACATCACTGGTGTCTGTGTGGGTGGTTACCAATTTCACCACCTAACCTAGCCCAACTAGCAATCACTGTGTGGGTGGTTACCATTTCATACCTAGCCAAAACATCACTGTGTGGGTGGTCACCATTTCAACACCTAGCCAAAACATCACTATGTGGTGGTGGTCACCATTTCACACCTAGCAAATACATCACTGTGTGGGGTGGTCCACCATTTCACACTAGACCAATACATCACTAATGTGGGTGGTGTCCACCATCATTTCATACCTAGCCAGTACAATCACTCCGTGTGGGTGGTCACTATGCCGCGCAGTCACACATAGCCAATACATCACTGTGAAAGTGCGTCCCACCGGTCACCATGTCATACCTAGCCAATACATCCTCGCTGCGCGAGTCGTCGTCAACATTTCATACCAGCCAAAAGCAACACTGCGCGTTGGTGAGGAGTTTCCCTTTCATATCTAGCGCCAACCACATCACTGTGTGGGTGGTGGTGGTCACCATTTCATACATAGGCATAGCCATAGTCACTGCGTGGGTGTCATAGCTATCCGATTGCATAACCAGTTCAAACCTGATCAATACATCACGGTGTCATGGTCACCATTTCATACCTAGCCAATCATCACTGTGTGGTGGTCGCCGTTTTCATACTCAGGCGTCGGCCAATACAATCACTGTTGTGGGTAGTCACGATGTCATACCTAGACAGTACTTTACTGTGTGGTTCGTCACTATTTCATACTCAGCTAATACATCACTGTGTGGGATGTCACCATTTCATACTTAGCCAATACCTCACTATGTGGGTTGTCACCCTTTTCATACTCAACCAATACATCACTGTGTGTTGTAAGTTGTCACAATTTTATACTCACCAACTCACAAGCTGTGTGGGCTGTCACCATTTCATACTCACTCCCAATACATCATTGTATGGGTTGTCACCATTTCAATACTAGCCAATATATTTATTGTGTGCGTGGTTACCATTTCATACCTAGAAAATGCATCACCGTTAGTAACGGCTATAGTCGTAAACTAAAACATCGGGCATCATCCGTGGCCCTAATGAACATGCCTACTACATTTTTCAGAAAGATCGGCCCAGTACTTTTGTCTGGAGCGAGTGGAACACATTTTGACCACGGACGGGCGGACGGACGGACGAAACAACAACACAGACACGAGCATTTCTTCGTTCGTTCCCATTCTATAAGAACTGGGGAGTACAAAACAGCAGAAATTTTGCGTGAAGCTCCGGGGGCATGCTGCCTCTGAACATTTTGGGAAATCGAGACAAAAAAATCTTTGCAATGTGAAAACATTTTGGAGGGCCAGTGTGAAGGAATCTAGCACACTAAAATTTCATTGGTTTTCACTCCCTTCCCCTTCCCCATACAGGTCCTTTGAATGAGACTATAAACCGAGGTTCCGTGTGTGAAACGCACGCACAACATCCTGCACACAAGTACAAAACCCCATCACCAGCTTTCGGAAGAGAAGGCCAGTTTGGCCGTTGGTATGGATGACACGTTACACATAGCATGCACCTGCCCCGAAGATGAGTATGGCTGCCTTACTGGCGGATAAAAAAAAACGGTCATACACACAAAACTCCATTGCCTGTCTATACAGGCAGCGTCCGCAGGAGTATCGGGCCTGCGTACCGCAGAAAGAAAGAAATATTGATTATCAATCTCAAACTATACTAAACAAGCCCTATTGTACACGTTACACAAGGAAACGAAGCAAACACAGGCATGACGCTCATATACTGCACAACCACTACACTCTCGGTCTCTCTCTCTCTCTCCTCATCGAACTCCTACATCTCTCGACATCCATCTCTCCTCTCTCTCTCGTATAGCGTCTCTCTCTTCTCTCTCTCTCTTCTCTCTCTCTCTCCTCTGCTCTCTCTCTCCTGTCTATCTCTCTCTCCGTCTCTCTCTCTCTCTCATCTCTGATCTCTCTCTCTCCTCGATCTTCTCTCTCTCTCTCTCTCTCTCCTCTCACCATCCCCAACACCTCTCACAACTCTCTCTCTCTCCTCACACACACACACAACGACACCACCACACACCCCACACGGGGACACACACACACACCACACACACACACACACACACACACACACACACACACCACACACACACACACACAACGTCAACAGTTTCCGCGTGTAGCGCGTCGTTTCAAGGTGCCTTTCAACAGCAAGGCAAACGGTGAGTGATATATAATAGTTATGGAACATGTGTTATTAGTTATTAAAACATGTGCACTGCTTTGAGTTTGAATATTTTAATGTAGTGTGTAATGGTGACCTTGAAGGTCACTACACTACATTTCTGAAAACAGGTAGTAGTGTGTGACTGATTATTTTCATTTTGTCGAATGACCTGTTCTCTGTCGTGTGTGATTCCTGTGAACTTTGTGTTGCTGAACGTATTGACTCTGAACCACATGCCTGTTGTATTTTCTGTTGTTTTTTCCTAGCGTAAATGTGGGTTGAAGACAACATTGTTAACAATCATGTCATTGAAAAGTTTTGTGTGGAACAGTGATAATAGCCAATCATTTCAAGATAATGTGTTGTCAGAAACTGCTAGTATAAGATTCATATAGCTTTGACTTTGATTGATGTTGACATAAACAGAGCGCTGGATGAGTTTAAAATGAATGTATGAGAGGATATGCGCGGAATGTATGAAAAAAACGCATTTTGTGTTAATAAAAACTGATACCAATGACGACTGGTTCGACCAGGAATGTAAAGCAAGTAAAAGAAAGGTCCGAAAATTGCTACGACATTATACAGACGTCCAGCAGATGATGCAGCCTGCTCTGAATATACAATAGCAAGACGTGAATAATAGAAAAACTTGTTGAAAATGCTGCCTGAACACCATCATATACCTCCTCTTCTTTTAACTTTATCATTTGACACATGATTTGTCAGAGGAAAAAAAAAAACTCAATCAGGCACAAATAAACATACACTGAAAAGGATATCAAAATTGTGCAACAGACGGTAAACTAAGTAAAACATGAGCAGTTGTTCACACTGCCTGGAACACAATCATAATTTCTCTTTCATTTAACTCCATCATCTGACACAAGATAACTGAAGAAGAATTCAATCAAGCCCAAAACACACACACACACCACACACACCACACACACACACACACACACACACACACACACACACACACACTGAACAATCAAAACAAGAGATGAACGAAGCAGACGCCTTTCGCCGTTTCCGTTACTTGACAGTTTTCAGATTGTCTTCCAAGCGATTTGGCCTCTTGTGTTGCAGACGATGTCGCAGTGGTATAATTAACAGAAGACAGTCCCTACCACGTTGACTTTAACGGATATGCTCAGCTAACTAACAGCCCCTCCCCGACCTCCGTCTCCATCCACGTCCGTTTCTAGCAATTCTTTGCCTTTGAATGATAGGAAACGTCGCCACGCTTGACAATTCGCCTGTCCTCCATCTTGAAAAAATGATCAGATTTAGGTAAACCCACAATGCATTGCGCACATTACGCCTACTGACTGAGCTTTCTTTCGGCGAGTGAGAGTTCACGAAAGCCGTCTGCCACCCCAAGAGCCCCAAGAAAAAAAAAAAAAAAAAAAAAAAAAAAAAAAAGTATGGTTGTAATTTTTTTTTGTTGTTGTTGTTGTTGTTGTTGTTGTTGTTGTTGTTACTACGCGCGATTTTTCGATTTTGATTTACGCGGAGCATCCTCGTTTCCGCGATCTTGTACGCCTGATTTTTTTTTTCCCAAGCTCTGGGAGTGGTGACCACTTCATCATACCTAGCCAATATATCACTGAGTGGGTGGTCATACCTAGCCATGCCATCACTGTGTGAGTGATGACCATTTTATTACCAAAGCCATGCCAATCATCACTGTGTGGGTGGTCATACCTAACTATTACATACACCGTGTGGGTAGGGTCATACCTAGCCAATACATCACTGTGTGGGTGGTCATACCTAGCCATTACATCACCGTGTGGGTGGTCATACCTAGCGAGCCATTATACATCCTGTGTGGCTGTCATACCTAGCTATTACATCACTGTGTGGGTGGTCATCATACCTAGCCAATATATACATCACTGTGGGGGTGGTTATACCTAGCCCAATACATCACTGTGTGGGTGGTTATACCTAGCTATTACATCACTGTGTGGGTGGTCATACCTAGAGCCATTACATCACTGTGTGGGTGGTCATACCTAGCCATTACATCACTGTGTGGGTGGTCCATACCTAGCTATTACATCACTGTGTGGGTGGTTATACCTAGGCCAATACATCACTGTGTGGGTGGTCATAACCTAGCTATTACATCACTGTGTGGGTGGTCATACCTAGCCATTACATCACTGTGTGGTGGTCATACCTAGCTATTACAATCACTGTGTGGGTGGGTCATATCTAGCTATTACATCACTGTGTGGGTGGTCATACTAGCTATTACATCACTGTGTGGCTGGTCATATCTAGCTATTAGCTATTTACATCACTGTGTGGCTGGTCATACCTAGCTATTACATCACTGTGTGGGTGGTCATACCTAGCTATTACATCACTGTGTGGGTGGTCACCATTTGGGTCTACCTGGCCAGTACATCACTGTGTGGGTGATAACCATTTTTCGTATCTATCCAATACATCGCTGTGTGGGGGTGGGCGTACACAGCCAATACAAACGTCTGTGTGGGTGGGGCATACACAGCCAATACATTGCTGTGTGGGTGGGGCATACACAGCCAATAAATCGCTGTGTGGTTGGGCACACACAGCCAATAATCACTGTGTGGGTGGGCATACACAGGCATGCATCGCTGTGTGGGTGGGGCCTACACAGGCAATACATCACTGTGTGAGTGCCCATTCGCCTTCAATACATTATTGTGTGGATGGTCATACCCAGCCTACACATCGCTCCCTGTGTGAGTGGCCACTATTTCATACCTATGCAATACATCACTTATGGAGGTGGCCCACTATTTCATAACCTAGTCATACATCACTATGGGAGTGGCCACTTTTCACTAACTAAAGCCAATACATCACTACCACTCTGGTGGGTGGGGGTCATGCTTTCATAACCTACCAATTCATCACAGTTGGTACCATGTGGGTAGCCACTATTTCAACACCCATCAAGACACTGGTGCATGGTCCACTATTTCCTTCACTATTTCCTACCCT
>JADBJO010011765.1:0-25000 GCA_016801955.1 Conus betulinus
CACCCCTTCGTTGTTCTCTACCCATTTGTGTTTTTTCCGTCTTCATTTTTTCTTCTTTTCTAGTCATGCCTGTTGGCATCAAGGTTTAAAGCCTTTTAGGCTGTGGGATGCAGCTTTCTTTCGCCAAGGATATGTTAATAGCTGTTTTTAAATTAAATTCTTATTTCGGGTTTCTTGTTCCCATTATGTGTCACGGATCAGTTTTGAGCGTGACTTTATATCCATCCATATATTAACAGTTTGTTTTCCCTTCTTGCCACTCAGAAGAGGGTGTAATTCTAACAGGGCCTGATGATAAGAGTATTTTGTTCTTTTCTCATCCCTGAGAGAGCATGGCTAAATGGGACACTACGCTCTTCATGAAGTATGTAAATCATGATGCGCTAGTTCACCTTACTCTTTCGTTTTTTTCTGCTTTAACTCCTTGGGAAGCCGTTAGGCCACCACGTGAAGAACAGTTCACCAGGACCTCCAGTTCTGTCGGTTGTATGCTAAGGTTTGGTCTTTGAACATAGTCTCCTCATCCATTCTGTAATGCTGTATAAAATCCACATTGGTTTCTTCTCCTACCTTCCCTTAAACAGAAGAATACTTAAGCAAATACATTGGATGTTGTTACAAATGCCATACGAACATGGTTTTCCTGATACATTGGATGTTGCTACAAATGCCATACGAAAATACGGTTTTTCTTTTTTCTTTCCAAGTGATGTCAGTTTTGTTTTAAAGTGAGGTGACTTAAGGCGGACACTGAAGCAAAGTTTGCATTCAACACCCATTGTACTGCGAATGTGAGTAGATAAGTGGTTTCTCGTTCTTCGTTTTCATTGTCATATTTGTTGTTTTTGTTTCTTTGTTTGTTTTTTTTTCCTGAAGAAGACCCAAGAGGTCGAAATAATTGTGTTTTGCCCTGTATTCTGTTGTTCTGTATTGCCTTTGCAGAACTAGTAACCTTTCTCTTTAAAATTTGATGCCAGTTGAATTTTGGATGGTCTAGTGTACTACTTGGTGGTTTGACGCTTTTGGTCATGGGTGGTGAAATGATCAGGGTCTTTTGATGTTCAGTCATTTGCGTGGCTCACTTCCGTGGCTTGGACTATTCTCTTCAGATTCGTCGTGAAGGTCTATATGTCGCATGCATACAGGAAGATGGAAATATACCAGTTAGACTAAAAGTCCTGATCTTGTGTTTCACAAAGATGTTAATGCACGGACAGTCCTCATGCTGTCTTTGCTGCCTTTAAGTAGACAGCTGGTCTGGACTCTTTGTTGGTCATGATGGATCTCAGGTAAGTAAAACTGTTGAACACTCTCATTTCTGTCCACAGGACAGATACATCAGTACTGATTATGGCGTTGTGTCTGGTCAACAAAAAACTGATCCTTAGAGATGTGACATTGCCAAATTTCATTGGAGTTTCTCAGCAAGCTTTATGACTGCTTAATTTCATTGGAGTTTTTCAGCAAGCTTTATGACTGCTTAATCAGTCTGCCACTGTCTGTTGTCCTCTGCAAATCGAAGGTTCTTGACTGCACTGCCATAAACTTCAAGAGCATCAATAAGGAATATGGGTCAAAGAGTGGGAGACAGAATGCAGTCCTGACAACATCGAATTGTCTTTGTTTGCTTTCATCCCGTATCTAAAAATGACTAGTTGATTCTACCACGAGTTTTCCAGATATGATTGCATCGGACCATTTAAAGCCGCGCGATTAATCTTAATTAAAACATTGTACCAACACACAAACTGGGGAAACACATAGCTGTGTGCCTCGCTCTTAAGCAGCAGCAGCTCACTAGAACAGTTTCAAACACTCCCCAGTAAAACTTTCTTCCTCAGAGAGGACATTTCCTGTCAGATTAAATCTCAATTGCCAACCGCCCCACCGATTAAGACACTTTCAAGAATGAGGCTGAGCGTCCGGGCCCACCAGTGGATAATTGGACGCTGGAGGAAGGGACAATTAAATGCCCAAGTCTCTTGTAGAGCGGCCGAGCATTCGTCTCCATTAGAACGAGATAGCGGCAAGCGGCTCCTTATTTAAGAGAGTGGTCGCCCCTTTCTGGCAAGTCACAGCTCGTGTGGCCACGCGCCACAATGAACATTTTTGCACAGATCACTAGATAACCCAGATTTTACACAGATCACTAGATAATCCAGATCTTGCACAGATCACTAGATAATCCAGATTTTACACAGATCACTAGATAATCCAGATTTTGCACAGATCACTAGATAATCCAGATTTTGCACAGAGATCCTGTATAATCCAGATTTTGCACAGATCACTAGATAATCCAGATTTTACACAGATCACTAGATAATCCAGATTTTGCACAGATCACTAGATAATCCAGATTTTGCACAGATCACTATACAATCGGATTTTGCACAGATCACTATATAATCCATGTAAGTGTTTCGAAGCCTAACATAAATTAGAGCCCGCATTTCATATGGAACTGACGATTGATCCCCCCCCCCCCCCCCCCCCCCTCTCCCCCTCCCTCCAAGAAAAAAGGAAAATTAAACAAAACAAAAGAAAAGCAACCACCCTACAATCGTGTCACCTATTCTAGGGGATTTCCTCCGATGTTATGTTTCACAATCTTCAAACACACGAGCTTGCCCCTGGCTGACGTCTTTTTCCATGCCTTTACACTCACCTGTGACCCTGTCTTTGCGCCAGCTGGCTTCCCCCAAATATTCCATGTTTTCTTGACTGTTAATCTGTCTGCTTGGATTCACCCGCTTTGTCCTTAGATGACCATGCAACAGAAAACGAGGAGATTCAATTTTCAGACACGATGACAATTCTGAAAGCAATTTGATTAAGCCAGTCTATAATAAATACTCGACTCCTGAAGTAAGGACTTGGCGCATTGATTTCTGGTGTGCAGCCTGTGAGGTCCATTCGTTGTTACAAATAGCTTCAGCGGAACGGATTCATTGATTGGTCAAGGCAGCTGGTGGTCTTCCTCCTCACACCGATTTGATCAGAAATCTGATTGTGTCGTGTTAGAGTAGCGTTCCCAGCAGGAGAAAAAAAAAAAGTGTTTTGAACGGCAGGAGTGAAGCCTGAATCGAAAACTTTGTTTTATGATTGTCGGTTACGGTGCTATTTTTGCATGAACGTTCCTCCGGTCAGTTCCAATGAAAATGGGCAATATATACAGCAAGAAACCTCCCTTTGGGATTAGCATGCATAGCTCGACTGCTACCTGGCTACGCTGTCTGTTACTGGCTATGCTGCTACCTGGCTATGCTCGACTGTTACTGGCTATGCCTGTGCTTCTTCTTCCTCGCCAACTCTCGTGTGTCTAAAATCCGGACCCTTCACACCAATTTACATTAAAAAAAAAATAAAGAAAGAAACTGTCTCAATACCTGAATCCATGCCAACCTTCAGAGACATCTAGGTCTGTCTGCATGCACGCTACCTTCCTTCACTGATTCAGAGAAGTGCCGTACAGTTAACAGCAATAGAACAAAATAATACACATATGCTGCCGATTCATTGGTGATTATGACTACGCTCTGAAACAAAACGAACCGGCACAGAATATGATCGTAGATACTGTGTTATGTGTTTTCTGTACGACAAAACGCATGTGACTGACTTCTCCCCCACGTGTCAAGAACAGCCGACGTCCAAACCTGTTTCACGTTTTAAAGGAAAAATCACTATTCCGCCGAACGAAAGATAAACAAATCACGAAAAGAAAATAAAACGTGTGTTTTGACCTCTTTAGTTTTTCATCAGGCAAGACAAACAACATTCAAACAAAGAACGCGCAATCACTTATCTCCTCAAACTGGTTGCAATATTTTTTTCTTCCTTGAAGAGGTCATGTTTTGTCTTGTAATTTGTCTCTTTCCTTCGACAGAATAGTCTTTTCTTTTAAGTCTGTTTCAATCTCCGCCTGCGGTCACCTCACTTTGAAGCCTTCTATTTCACTTTGTTCTGACCCCGACCATTGTCATTGTATTCAGTCCTGACATATTCAAATTTGTGTCGGTTGAAATGGCAAAGAGAAAGCGGAAGTTAAAGATTGTTCCGCCCGGTCCTTCCCCCTTGGGCCACCAATGTTCAGAACTGGCAGAACAAAACGAGACAGCATTCCTGAAAGGCAGTTCCCTGTGATTAAGTATGCCTTTTTGTGGCTGGAACAATTTGGCAGTGTGTTTTTCTACATATGTCCTTCTTCTTCTTCTCTTCTTCTTCTTTCTCTTCTTCTTCTTCTTCTTCTTCTCTTTCTTCTTCTTTCTTCTTCTTCTTTTCTCTTTCTTCTCCATCTTCTTCTTCTTCTTTCAAATTCTTTCTTCTTTTTCTCTTCTTCTTCTTCATTTCTTCTTTCTTCTTCTTCTTCATATTCTTCTTCTTCAAATTCTTCTTCAAATGGCTTCTTCTTCCTCTTCAAATTCTTCTTCTTCTTCAAATTCTTCTTCTTCAAAATTCCTCCTCCCCTCCTCCTCCTCCTCCTCCCCTCCTGCTTCTTCTCCTCTTTCCTTCTTCCTTCTTCTTCTTTTCTGGTCTTTGTCTTTCTCTTTCCTCCCCCCCTCTTCCTCATTTTCCCCTTTTCTTCTCCTTTTCCCTCCTTCAATCATTATCACCATTACCGCTATTATTATCATTGTCATATTATCTTCATTACTATTATTGTTGTTGTCGTTATCTACTTTAGTAGGGTATATTCATTCAGCATTGGTGCTTTCAAGTCACAAAACAATATCTTTAACCATTGGCTGCAATAGCAAGGAGGCAATGTGCCTATCCTGTCTGACATGTAGTTGATAAACGGCGCAGAAAGATGAAGGGGAAGAGGATGAGAGTGATGAGTTGAGGGACAAAGGCAAGGAGGTCTCGTTTGTTAGATCAAAATAAAATGTGATTTGCCTTTAAAACATCGGATTAATCTTTCCTTCTTTTGTCATTCCTCCCGGATGATTCTTCAGCCTCTCTCTTAAAGCAGTGCAATGCATTAATAATGATGTAAGAAAAGAAAAAAAAATGGTACATCTTTTTAGCTTGTGAGCCATTATGACTTAAGATCATGACCCCCCCCGCCCCCGCCCCCTGCACGCACACACACACACACACACACACACACACACACACACACACACACGCACGCACGCACGCACGCACACACACACACACACACACACACACACACACACACACACACGCACTTTCCCCCGCCCTCCCCCTTTTACTTGCACCTTCCTCATAAAGTCTAGCAAGTCTTCTTCAGTTCCTGTTCAGCGGTGTATATGAAAATGCTCAGGAGTTTTGTTTCTCTTCAGTGATAATGGTAGCAGACAGCGATTTGCTTCTTTTTTTTTTTTTTTTCTAGCCAACTGCTATTTTCACGTCTGTGCTCGATTTATCAGTCTACCACATCGGTGTACACAACACTAGCATGGAGCACCCGACACGCCTGGTATTAGCATGGCACTGACATCCCACACACTTCTGACGCTTTCTTTTTCTATGATTGCTGAATTCTTCCAGCTCTATGCTGTTCTTGCCCCTTTGACCTCCATCACACTCCATCCCCCCCCCCCCCCCCCCCCCCCCCCCCCCCCCCTCCCCCCACCTCGTCTGCTTTCATCCCCACCTCTCCACCACTCGCCGCCCTCTGTCAGCTCTTCCTCCTGCCTCCTCCCCCCCCCCCCCCCCCCCCCCCCCCCGCCTTCACTTCCTCTCTTTCCCCCCCTAGTTCAGACAGCATTCAGCTAGTGCTAAATTGGGTGTCCCAACCCTGAGCCCAGCTGAGCTCTTTTCTGTCTGTTATGCAACCGTCACCTGCAGCGGGGAAAAAAAAGGCTCCGAATCATTCTTGCCAAGCGTTTTATTTTTTTTTTTTTTTTTTTTTTTTTTATTTTACCTCGGCCTTCTTCCTGGACAACTCCCAACCCACCCCCATCACCACTACTTCATCCGCTATAGCCCTCTCATGGCATGGCTTGCTCTCCCCCATTATCTCATCCCCCCCCCCCCCCCCCCCCCCCCCCCACCCTCTTCATGCCCTTATGCCTCTTCACACAGGCATCCCCCCCACACGCTTCCCTCCATGTCATCCCCCCCCCCCCCCCCCCCCCCCCCCCCCCCCCCCCCCCCACCCCCATCTCCCCTGGGTAAGTTCCAATTCGCCCTTTCCCGTCTTTTCCCCCTCCATTGCCTTCGTTTCCTCCTCCTCCTCCTCCCCCCCCCCCCCCCCCCCCCCCCCCCCCCCCCCCCTTTCGTTTGAGTAAGTTACATTCTTGTCATTTCACCCCCTTCCTTTCCCCCTCAACCCCCTTACCCTCCCTCCTCCCTCTCCTGTGGTTGCGTGTCCGTTCGCCCTTTCCTCGTGTCGACTTCTGAAGCTTGTGATAAGGTTAATGTACAGGGCTGTTTTTATTCTATTCCGCAAAAGAATGAAGTGTTCCTTTTTTCTTAAAAGTTTAAAGTCAGTAGTGACGTCATTTTATTTCCTAGCGCTCCAAGCATTACTGGCAGGTTTTACAACGGTCTTTGTGCCATTTCCACATATGGGATCAGAGAGGATAATGGCTAAATGGCCACCAATATCTGGTCGGTGGAACTCGCAGAGTTAATAAACACTGGAGATGACTTGTTCGGGGCTGCACAGTTGGTTGCTAGTGAGATCTGTCCATGAGTTTAAAGATGGTAAAAAAAAAAGATGTTATCAAGTGAACCACTGAATCTATACAAACGCACAAAAATGATACTCAGCAAAACCCTCTTTGGATAAGAATGGCAGTTTCGAAGTTAACTTTCTGTTGGAGAATAAACGATGTATGATCGACGCCATTACGGATTTCAGCGGTCATTACTTTGATGTTTGGTAAGGTCAATTTAAGTTTTTCTTGCTGAGAAAGTGCAGACCGATACTGCGATATAGTCTTTTCCAGTTTATTGTGTCAAGCAGTGTGTGTGTGTGTGTGTGTGTGTGTGTGTGTGTGTGTGTGTGTGTGTGTGCGCGTGTGTGAGTGTGTGTGTGTGTGTGTGTGTGTGTGTGTGTGTGTGTGTGTGTGTGTGCGCGCGCGCACGCGCGCGTGAATGAGTGTATGTGTGTGTGTGTGTGTGAGAGAGAGAGAGAGAGAATGACGTTGACCATAATGATGATTCTTTATTTCATAACGGAAAAAGTATTGGCTTAGTCATTTTCCATACTTGCCGTCACTATTCTGCAAAACTAATTAATGATACAATGTATGCTTTAAAACATGATTACACAAAACAAACAGCATCAAGCCAAACAAACAAACAAGCACACACACACACACACACACACACACACACACACACACACACACACACACACACACACACGAACGCTACATTCTTCTCACGAGGTGTAATCAGTACACTGCCCACCTCATTCAACAACCCCCTACCCTCCCGCCTTACCCGCAACTTCCTTCACCACCGCATACCTCCCCACCCCACTAAACGTCACCCACCGGCAACTCATCACCCCCATCACTCTCCCCGCCTGTCCAGTCATCACCTCTGACCAGGTCCCCGTCCCATCCAATCACTCTTCAGGGGGATTGGAGTGACCAGCAAGGACAGTGACCGACTGGGCAGGGGAGATCACTTATAACCGGAAGTGCACTCGGGTGAAGACAGCCCTCTACAGCGGTCGAACAGATACAGGCTCCGGCCTTTGACCTCAATCTGCGTCATCGGTCTCTATGACAATTTAACATGTTCGTCCCTGAGACACATTTCATCTTACTATCAAGGTTTGCTAAAACTGAGAAAAAGATACACCCGGATGTGCAGGTGTGACCCAGAGAAGTACTGTCTTCACTCGTCGAACAAAACAGCTGGGAGCAATCCCGTACCACCCTTGGAAGCCTGCGCTGTGTTCACATAGGGTGCAGGCACGCACAGGGCATTCCATTAAGAAATCAAGGGACATAATTGCCAACTGGCAGATGGCATTGTATAATAGCTAATGACCAAAAGCAACTCACTAGTAATCAAGGGACATAATTGCCAACTGGCAGATGGCATTGTATAATAGCTAATGACCAAAAGCAACTCACTAGTTTATGCGTAATTTTGCTACACACACACACACACACACA
Organism: Conus betulinus; assembly: GCA_016801955.1. Classification (NCBI taxonomy): domain Eukaryota; kingdom Metazoa; phylum Mollusca; class Gastropoda; order Neogastropoda; family Conidae; genus Conus; species Conus betulinus. The sequence continues at coordinate 8,109 of JADBJO010011765.1, forward strand.
CACACACACACACACACACACACACACACACTTCTGCGTTCATGAGTCATAAAAACACACACACACACACACACACACACACACACACACACACACACACCACACACACACACACGCACGCACGCACGCACACGCACGCACGCACGCACGCACGCACGCAAGCACACACGCACGCTCGCGCACACGCACACGCACACGCACACACACACACACACACACGCGCGCACGCATACACACACACACACGCACACACACACTGGAACATAATGTTCATACATAAACACACAATATGACACGGTGAACAGCTCATCTTTTTAGACGAGCAAAGTGTGCAAGTGACATGTAGTAATTCAGTAATATTTCAGGTGGTATCCTGCAACTGGCGTTTGAAGAGATACGTTTTAAGTGCTGACTTGAAAGTCGGGAAGGAAGGGGCATGACGTAGATGGAACGATAGTGAATTCCAGAGTATTGCCGCACAAAATGAGAATGCTCTAGAACCGTGCTGCTTTCGGTTATAAGTAGAAATTCGAAAAGTTTTGTCATCAGAAGAAGAACGGAGGGGGCGTGTAGGAATTTATGTTTCGAAGCGATCAGAGAGATAGGTAGGCGTTTCACCTGTGATAACTTATGATATACACACGCCGACTTATACTGAATTCGGTGCTCGATTTTGAGCCAGAGTAATTTCTTCAAGAGATCCGACGTACGGTGCCGTTTTTGTACCTTGAACATAAGGTGAGCGGCTGAATTTTGAACACGTTGTAGTGACTGCAGTAAGGCTGCGGGTACACCAAGGAGAAGAGCGTTACAATAATCTAGCCTTGACAGAATGCAGCAAGACGAATGTCTTCGTGGCCTGTTCTGTAAGGAAAGGTCTGATAGAGCTGATGCGACGGGGTTCGAGAAAGGATGCTTGGCAGATTTTGGCTGTGTGGTGTTTCAGGGTGAGATCAGAGTCGAGATAGAAACCAAGGTTGAGAACAAATGGCATTAATGAGATGTCTGTAGAGCGGAGGACTATTGACGGATGAAGACGGGGGTCTTTAGCTTGTGAGTGTTTTGTAAACTGGATAGCTTCTGTTTTTTATCATCATTCAACTTCAACGACATCCACTGTTTGATATCAGAGACACAGCCTTGAAAATTTTGGACAAGAGTGTCATAGTTGTCTAGCGTCAGAAGAATGTTCAAATTGAGTGTCATCGGCGAGCATTTCATGATGAACAGAATGGCCATTAATGATCTCAGTCAGGGGCGTTGGGTACATTATGAAAAGGACTGGACCCAGCACAGACCCCTGGGGAACGCCAAAGTTTGATGACATTTTAGAAGACCGTTTCTCGTTAATAAGGACGAAGTGCTGTTTGACAGATACGATATAAACCAGTTTAATGCAGTGTCACATATGCCAAAGTTTGTGCTCAGACGTGAAAAGAGTATTTCGTGATCGAGGGTCATCCCATGTTGAGTTCAGGGGTCATTGTTCAGCCTACGGCCACTGACCTGCTGTCGCCACATCTCCTGTGTCACAGAACCTTTTCCGCAAATGCAGTCAAGTTAGTCACTAACGGGATGGACAATCGACAATTTGTTCAGATATAGTCAGTGCATACACATGGTTCATTTCAAGAGAGACGCAAAGCGAATTTCACACAAGAGTACACTTTTACAGTGTGTCAGTCTGAATGGGTGTACGTATGTTGGGTATGGCAATCTCGTAAGCTTTCAGTTTCGTCAAGAGGCGTCACTGCGTGTGGACTAGTCCATACACGCTAAAGCACATCTATTGAATTTTGAAACCACACTGTGCATGATTAAAAAGCTGATGGATTAATGCGTAGGTCAGATGCTGGTCAGATCTTGAGGAACCTACCAAGCATTGGCTGTGTGATTATCATCATTGTATATGTGTGTGGTGAGTGTTCATCTGCATACATGCGTATGTCTGCACGGGTCCATGTGTGTGTTCCAGCGTATGCGTTCTGCAAATACATGTGCGTGGGTGGTGTGTGTGTGTGTGTGTGTGTGTGTGTGTGTGTGTGTGCACGACTTTGATTGTTCATGGGAAGTGAATGTGCAGAAGATAAGATAGCAACATGAACAAACTGTTAGACCAGGGGAGAAAATATGAACAGAAATAGAGTACCTCCCACTCAACAACCAGTGAGAAACACCCAAATTTGAGAGCACAACTTCGATTACGATTGAAATCAAGAACTCATCATTTTTACACACCCATGCGCAATAGTCAAGAACACGGCCTGTGAAGGAAGCACTCATGGGATACAGGTGCCAAAATACTGCAGAGGGTGTTACAGTGGCTCGTAATCCTACAGGAATGGTGTGTGTGTGTGTGTGTGTGTGTGTGTGTGTGTGTGTGTGAGAGAGAGAGAGAGAGTGAGAGAGAGAGTTTGTGTGTGTGTGTGTGTGTGTGTGTGTGTGTGTGTGTGTGTGTGTGTGCGCGCGCGCGCGTGTGTGTGTGTTCATAGGATGAACTCAGAAATGTTTACGATCAAGCTACCCATCAACCGTTGGAAAACTATGCCTAAGCGTAGGGGAGCTCTCTTTTGCATTCCTTAGATTAGAACACACACACACACACACACACACACACACACACACACACACTACATACCCTTCGTGAGGTGTATTCAGTACACTGCCCTCCCCTCCCCCTTTACCCAAAACCTCCTTCGCCACCCTACCCGCCATCCAACTCCCATCCCCCACTAAACTCAGGTTATCACCCCCATCGCTTAGCCCGCCTGTCCAGTCATCACCTCTGACCATGTCACCGTCCCATCCAATCATTCTTCAGGAGGATCGGACTGACCGGCTAGGACAGTGACCGACTGGGCAGGGGAGATCACTTATACCCCAAAGTGCACTTGGGTGCGCTCAGTCTGTACAGCGGTGGGGCAGATCCGGCTTTGGATCCCAGTCAGCATCACAGATCCTTATCTCACTTTGGTATGTTCGTCTTTGAGACACATTTCATCTTGCCATCACGTCTCACCAAAATCAAGAAAAAGATACATCCGAAGGCAGGGATGGGACCCAGAGAACTGTCTCAACTGCTGAACAAACCAGCTGGGAGCAATTATGCCCAATTCTTAACACCTGCGCTGTGTTCACATAGGGTGCAGGCACGCACAGGGCCTTCTCTTCAGACGTCAAGGGACGTAACTGCTCCCTGTAGGTATCATTGTGTAATAGCTGATTGCCGAAATCAGCTCAATAGCTGATGCATAATTTTGCTGAAAAAAGAGGCAGGATCTGTACTTTGGTCCAGATCTGTAGGATATGTCCACACCAAATTTCAGCCATTTTGTCCTCCTGCCAGTGTCCGTCTTTTCACCGAAGACCAGATTGAAGCAGATTTAAAAAGATTATCTGGTTTATTGGTTGGTTGGGTTATGCATGCCCTAGCTAATAATAAACACCGGGCGCGACCTATTTGCCAGGGCAATACCTGGTTTTCACGGTTAGTTGGGTTTTGAGCGTGCTCTTGCTAATAAAAGGGTCATCACATGTTGAGTTCAGGGGTCATTGTTCAGCCCTAAGGCCACTGACATGCAGTCTCCCTATCTCCATGTGTCACTGAACCTTTCTGCAATGCAGTCAAGTTAGTCACTAACGGGATGGACAATAGACAATTCGTTCAAAGACGGTTAGTGCATACACATGGTTCATTTCAACAGTGACGACATCATGATATAGCTGCGGCATTCAGTTTGCGTGCATCATCTTCAAGTTTCACTCTTCAAAAATGGAAGGCTTTTTGGCGTTATTACATTTTTTTTTACCAAAGTCAAACATACTGTGCCTATTTTAAAAAGAAATGAAAAATTGCGAGGATGGTCTCAGTTTCCTCAGGAAGGCGTCACTGCGTGCGGACTAGTCCATACACGCTAAAAGCAATATCATGAATTTTGGCACCACACTGCACATGGTTTTAAGTTTTTCTGGATAAACGAATAAACGACTAAGGTAAGAACATTAAAGAAGAGGGTCTCGTGGACACGACTTGGCAGATGTCTGACCTACGCACAAGCCCAACGCGCTGGTCAGACCTTGAGTAACCTACCTTACATTGGCTGTGCCATAGTCATCAGTGCATGTGTGTGTGGTTAGAGTACACGTGTGTATGTGTGTGTGTGTGTGTGTGTGCGTGGGGGATGTGTGTGTGTGTGTGTGGGGGGGGGGAGGGGGGTGCACGGGCTCATGTGCATGCCAGTGTATGTAGTAGGCGTGTGCATGTGTGTGTATGCATGTGCGGATGTGTGCGTGCGTGCGTCCCTGCCTGCCTGCCTGCCTGCCTGCCTGCCTGCATGTGCATGTGTGTGTGTGTGTGCGCGCGCGCGCGCGCGTGTGTGTGTGTGTATGCGTGCGTACGTGCGTGCGTGCGCCTTTGTTCGTTGTTAAAGACTCTTTAGAAGATGACATAGTACCAACAACAATCTGTTAAGCAAGGGGAAAGAATACAAATAGTACTGTCACTGAGTACCATCCGCTCCAGACAGCCAGTCACGAACAATTTGAGAGCATAGCTTCATATGCGATTGAAATCAGTGAAGCTGTTCAGCCACGCACACCCATGAGCAACAGTCTGGAGAATGACCTAAGAGGTCGCCATCTGGGGGACTCGGGTGCCAAAATAAACACCCCACCCCACCCCACCCCCAGTAGCTTCTGATCCTAGAGAATGTGTGTGTGTGTGTGTGTGTGTGTGGATACACTTAAAATGCTTACGAAGAAGCTACCCATCGACCATTGCAAAACTACGCCTGCGCATAGAGGAGCTCTCTCTATTGCAATCCTCGCATTAGAACACACACACACACACACACACACACACACACACACACACGTGCGCGCGCACGCGCGCGCACACGTTTAACATTTTCCATCCGCACGTCTACAGTCATCAACAGCATTTCTATCCTTTTCTTTTGTTACCATTCTTGTTACTGATGCAAATATCGCATTTAGAAGAAGAAGAAGAAAGCGAAGCTTCGTTTGAATTTTAAAAGCTTGATTTATCTGAAAGGAATTGTCAAGTGTCTAGACGGCAACGAGAAACGAGAGAACCCAACGTGAGTCCCGCTAGCACACAACGAGGCAGACAGAAACACGACCAGACAACCAGACCCAGAAAGAACGAGAGGGACACTAAGGAGAACGGAGACCGTTATCAATGTGGGACTGATCCTGGCTGGAAGTTGTAATCGGAATAGGCTCCAACATGTAAGAACACAAAATAGCGTTTATTCTAACATCGGAGGAAACGATAACGGTCGGAAAAGGAGGGTTTAACTTTATCGGTTTTATTGTCATCATTGTCGTCATTACCATCATGGCCATCATCATCATCATCATCATCATCATTGTCATCATCATCATCATCGTCGTCGTCGTCGTCGTCGTCGTCATCAGATCATCACCATCATCGTCATCGTCGTCGTCGTCGTCATCATCGTCATCATCATCATCATCATCATCATCATCATCATCACCGTCATCATCATCAACATTGTTATTGTTGGCGTCATCGTCATCGTCGTCGTCGTTGTCGTCATCAGTGCCATCATCGCCGTTGTCGTTGTTGTCATCGTCATCTTTATTATTACATCATCGACGCTGCCCTTGTCGTCGGTGTACGGCCATCATCGTCCTCGTTAGAAATATCTTAATAATCGTCACAGCTGTCGTCATAACTATTACCAGGCTCTCTTTAGTCTTCTCTTGTCTTGTTCTTCTCGGTTCATGAGCTCAGCCTCACGCATCAATACATAGAAGCCAGCGAGATTCATTGTTTCCACCAACTGGCAGAAAATTTCTATACGTACTCACACGCAAATGATGTTACCAGAGCTGACATCTTCCCTTAGCACCCGCCACTCATACACACTATCCGCCTGCCACATCTAGTGCAGTGACGGCTCCATCATCTGAAACGCCTTTCCGCCTGAGAAGAGCATCGTCTAGTATATGCCTCTCCCCCGCTGCAGCTGATAAACAGACTGCTGTCAGGTTATAGTTCCAACACTGACGCTGTCTCTGGCGCTGTTGTACAGAGTCGTCTGCTTTTGCTTCTCTGTGAATTCAGGAGATAGAAGGTAGAGGAGAAAACTGAAGTTGTTGCAGTTTGCCGTTTCATCATTCTGTCTGTGGTGTTTGCTCATCATCATCATCATCATCATCTCTCTCTCTCTCTCTCTCTCTCTCTCTCTCTCTCTCTCTCTCTCTCTCTCTCTCTCTCTCTCTCTCTCTCAGGGAACGTGAACGGTCTTTTGTCAAAAATTTAATGATTTCAATTGTATAAATGTTATTGACAAATTTAGCTGCCTGTCTAGTTGAAACCTTTTTTTGGAAGAGTGCCCTTTTGTTATCTTTTCTCGGTATAAACTATTTAGTAAACCTGCATTCCATTATCAAAAGAAGGGAGGCGATCATGAGAGATAGTTTGCTTAATTAGAAATGAACTAATTTCCTTTGTGAAATTCACCCACTCAAGCACATACTGTTAGTTAAGTAGAATTATCTACCACTGCAGATATGGATACTTATCTCCCCCTATTTCTTCAGTCTAAGACATAAGAGCAAGCTTTGTATATAACTGAATTTCTTGCAGTCATTGCAACACCAAGCTGCTCTGAAAGTTGCTGAAACGGTGCTCGGTTACTTATCCTTGGAATTTATTAGTTTTTTTTGTAATTTAGTCCCTTGTGGAATCATTCGAAGAACTGGCTCTCAGCCCTTGTGTCTTAAAAGGTCATCTTTTATATTTTCTACTTTTCACAAGAAAGTGTAGCTTGTTCTACTCTTTCATGATTTTATTTTTGTTTCTTAGGGCGGCACCTTTTTTGTGTGTGTGTGTTTTTTTTTTTTAACTCAGCAAACATACTGCGGTATTGGACACCAGCCTTTTTCTGGGATAGCATTCTTCTTCAAATTGAAAAGGCAAAGAGCCAAGTTATTACCTTCCATAATCATTAAGGACAAACAATCAGATTTTTAAAATAACGGTATCTGACCAGAATATACGCAATCGGGTTTTGAAACAACGGTATTTGATATCTGACCAGAATATACGCAATCGGGTTTTGAAACAACGATATCTGATCGGATTATACGTTAGTGTAGTCACTAAAATCACTCAAGCCATAAAGTAAATTTTGGAATCGCGTGTAAAGTTTGGAGAATTTTTTTTCCATGTTGTGCGGTTGAACAGTATTAACAGCTGATGAAAAATCAAGAAACAAGATGCGAAGAAAACTCTTTGTTTTTAAGATTTATGTATGCATGGTTTGAAAGAGTGATCATTTGAATCATCTGTTCTGTTTATATGCAAGTTGGTATGGATCATAAAACTGTTTGACTTTGAAGGACAAGGCGTTCAAAAGATTTCATTATAAGAGATGTCAATGCAACAGGTCTAGATTCATTCAAAATACTGGGGTTTCTTGGTTTTGGTAAGGACAAATTAATTATTGACTTTTTTTTCCAGACAGAGGGCACAAATTCACAGTTGAAAGACCATGGAAACAACCTACAGAAAACATACGACTATTGCTCTGAGCATAGTGTAGTGGTTTTAGAACGCCCATGCTGACATTAACAAATGTACTGGCAAAAGGGCAGGTCTCCTCCGAGGTCGAATGAATCCTGTTTTTTTGTTTGTTTTTTTTTGTTTTTTTTTTTTTTTTTTTTTTCTGCTGGGGGAAGCAATGGCAGGTGCGAGGTGAAAGAGTTTCCTCACATGAATCTTTTTGAAAGACGACGTGTTGAGCGCAAATTATCAGCGTTTTAATATTCAACGAATACGAATCATATCAAGAGAGTCATAATCTTGTAAAGAATAGCTTCACTGTGATTTTCTTTAATCATTTAAAAGGAAAACAAATCATGTTAAACTAAACTGAACAGAGCTTTCGATCAAGATCTGCAAAATTTCTATCCGTCAAAAATCAATGAGTTTGCCCCATGGGCTACATTCCATTTTGTGTAACCAAGTTTAATGTAGTGGTTGTTGAACACCCATACTGACAGGTACAAAAAGAGAAAAAAAAAACTCTGAAAAGACATGACTTCGTTGGTTTTAGTCATAATCAGTATTATCCATATGTAGAGCAGCACCCATACGTCAGCCATACAGACTTAATCTTATATTTAAAACGATGTAAAAACGGCCAAATATCCTATGCTGCAGGCTCTGCTCGTACGTGCGAAAAAGCAAAGTTGTGGATAAAATAAACCCATGTTTTGTGTTACTGTTACATGATTCAACCGCTTAATGAATTTGATTTCGATATTACTTATTCATTCTTTTATTTATTTTCAGCTTTTTTTGTCCATTCTGCTTTGGATACAGTGATATTTGTTTAGTAGCAGCAGCTAGCAAAAGATCGTAACCATGTCAGTCAGGATCGTAAACAGATCGAACATACCAATCAGGCGTTTATTCAACATCAGGACTTGGCAGGTTTCGGCACAGCATCAACAAAGCTAGCTGCCAAAGCGCCATGGTTGCGGAGTGCTCATTGTCGTACCTTGGCCACCGCCAATACGTGGCCTATTACAAACTGCTCCCTTGCTATGATTTACACTATTGGCAGCCAACACCACATCTCTCTCTCTCTCTCTCTCTCTCTCTCTCTCTCTCTCTCTCTCTCTCTCTCTGTGACTGGTATTAGGGGAGTCCTGTGTTGTGCATCTTTGCTTACAGTTTATACGGTCTGAATAAGATATCTATGTCGAAAATTTACTTGCCTGTTTCGTATTGTACACAAAACCTGCGTTCCTTTACAATGTGTGATGTGAATTTATTAGCATCTTGGCCCCACAATAGAATCCCAAAGGAGAAATTGAGCCCCCCCCCCCCCCCCCCCCCCCCCCCACACCACACACACACACACACACACCTCCTGTCCCCGTGCTTGTACCCCCGGTTTTAACGGAATAGCTTCTGGATTGTACGCTCAATGCTTTATACTGCTGTGCGTGATTTTTATATGCCGTTGTCAGCTATATCGCCTACAAACAGAAGCTATTTCCGTGGCCACAAACTTGGTTCCGTCCGTCTGAGTTTCGATGATGTAAACAACACGAAGAGACCTGTCTTTCTTATGACTGTCTCTATGAAGAATAGATCAGGTGAACTCCAATGTTTCCTAACATTGTTAGAGATCATAATGTCCAGAAAATTGGGTGGATGATATCCCCTCAACATCAAGCCCCTTCTGCCTTTTTCTGCTTTCAGCCCCCCCCCCCCCCCCCCCTCCCCCTCCTCCTCTCTCTCTCTCTCTCTGTCTGTCTGTCTCTACACACACACACACACACACACACACACACACACACACACACACACAACCCCACACCCCATCACACACACGCGCGCGCGCGACTTCTTTTCCTTTTTTTTTTTTCTTTTTTTTTAAAAAATCTATTTAGGAAAACCCAAAGAGTTTTTTGAAGCTGGCCAGACTTTGCTTCTAACGCTTTTCTCCGTCTTCTGTCATTAACCTGTCATGGCGTGGTAAGACTGGAACATTAGCTTCCTTCTAAGTGATGGACCAGAGACTGAAAGCCTCAGAGTTTGTCTCCACGTCTTAGGTGCCAATGGTTTCCCTCTTCCAGCTCCGTAATGCGTCTGATCTTCCATTTCTCTTCCCTATTCGCGCCTGCCACTCCGCGCTTTGCAGTCTTCACTTTAACTGAGTGGGTTAGACTGGTAGTTAGTTGTAGGTAATGTTCTCAGGTTTTCTGTGGAGTTTCTCCTTCGATGGATTCTCCGTGTGTGTCATTTAGTGACAGGTGTCAAACACACGGAGAAACCGTAAAGTAAGGGAAGTAATCGCTAGGTCGATCTCCTTCTACTTTTCTATAACCCCTGTCTGTCTGTCTGTTTTTGTCTCTTTTTCTGTCCCTTCCTCTCTCTCTCTGTGTGTGTGTGTGTGTGTGTGTGTGTGTGTGTGTGTGTGTGTGTGCGCGCGCGTGCGTGCGTGCGTGCGTATGTGTGTGTGTGTGTGTGTGTGTGTGTCGATAGTTGACTTCTTCACCTTGGTGAGAGCCCAGATGCGGCCCTTTGTGGTTGACAGAGGCTCCTAAACAACAGTCTCTCTCCCTACTCTTTCCCCCCCCCCCCCCCCCCCCCCCCCCCGGCGGCGCGCGCGCGCGTGTGTGTGTGTGTTTGTATGCGCGCGTGTGTGTGTGCGAGTGCGCGCGCATGTTGTGCGTGTGTAAGTGTGTGTGTGTGTGCGCATGCGCACGTGTGTATGTGTGTGTGTGAGTGTGTGGGGGGGGGGGGGGGGGGGCTGTGTGTGTGTGCGTGCGTGCGTGCGTGCGCGGGTGCATTGTGTTTATGTGTGTTTGTGTGTGTGTTGTGTGTGTGTGTGTGTGTGTGGGGGGGGGGGTGCGCGTGCGCGCGCGTGTGCATGTGAATTTGTGCAAGAATATATTTCCTATTGATTTTAGTTTGAGGCATGACCGATCAGATGAGTGTTTCGTTTGAATGTTTTTTTAGCCGAGTCGTTGATCTCTTGTGTGTCTGCCCGCACTGAGAGGGTGTGTCCGAACACACATGACAGTGAGAGGGAGAGAGGAAGGGCGTGCAGCATAGCTGATAACGGTGACAGGAAGAACTTCCAAACAGTCCACAGTCCGGATGCTGGGGAGTGTCTGATTTCCACTTCTCTGGCCTCCGCAATCTTGGTCTTGTCAGAAATGCACGTGATACCCGTCAGGTCTGCTCTTCAGCCTCTGTGTGAGTCAGACAGAGAGGAAGAGTTGAACGGAAGTGTGAAAGCTTGGCAGTTTGTAACTACGTTTCTCCCGACGATTCTCCGTCCCCCACCCCCCCTACCCCCCTACCCCCCCTCCCCCTCCCCCCTATGATAGCGTGTCCTGGTACGTAATTTTCCACACGCACGTTTTCTCCGCCTGTCACTCAAAACTTCGGCTGTCTTGTCGTGTGGGGGCAGACCGAGTATCACGTGCACTTTCAGTTGGAGTGTAAGTTACAGGCAATTGCTTTGAGAGAGAGACAGAGATGCACGTAGACAGTAGATATGTAGGCTATATTTTCTTCCACCCGTCCTCTCTTCCCTACTACATACCCCCCCCCCCCCCCCCCCCAACCCCATTCCGCCCACTAATATGTTACTTCATAATGTGCTCTTTCGATTGGATGCCTAGTTTATGTGTTATTTGGAATAGAATTCATAGTTTTTTTTTCAGTGAGTCCTCATATGTAGATGCTTCAGAAATATAGCTCAGGTAAACTGGGTTACCCACCTAATGATATATATCAATCTATCAACCTATCTATCTGTCTATCTCTCTATCTATCTATCTATCTTTCTATCTGTCTATCTATCTGTCTGTCTATTTATCCTGTCAGTGAGCTGGCTGGTTACTAAGTTTATTGGTTTTTGTTCGTGTGTTTATCTTTCTGCTAATTGGGTTTTATTTCGAAGTGCTTCACTGCAGCCGAAGAAAACAGAAGCCAGTGGTAACCCTATGGAACTCCTCATGCAAGTTGAAACAGTTGTGGCATGTCGGGTCATCTTACTCCCCTCCCCCTCCTTCTCCCTCTCCTCCCTCTTGTGTCCCATCTCCGCGCTGTCTCGCTCTTCCCTTTCTTTTAGCCAAGATTTCTTCCTCATCCTCCCTCATCTCCTTCCGTATAACTTCGTTTTAGCTCTAATCATTTCATACCGAGTGAATCCTTGGACATTTCGGTAATGTAAATATATATATATATATATATATATATATATATATATATATATATATATATATTATGTGTGTGTGTGTGTGTGTGTGTGTGTGTGTGTGTGTGTGTGTGTGTGTATGTTGGGGCAATTTTTCTCATCTGTTTCCTGTCTAGAACGTGACCATGTATTAAGCCATAAACGTAGAGACAACACCGAAACATAGGTCGCCTTGAGAGCAAGGCATGAAGGGCCACAAATTGGTATGCTGCTCGATGAGAATAAGGATGATGAGGATGATGCTACGGATTTCCATTCAGGTCTGAGACTGCATGGCAAGGCTGTACTCAACGCCTACTTTCATAATACAACCCGGCGTCATCAGGCCCGAGAAATACAGACACAGCATTGTTGGTCAGAAAATTTGAGCAGCTCTCTCAGAGACGCATCCATTAAGTGGATGAAAGTCGACTGTGGCACAGTCTTCCCAGTGAAGACCGTAGCAAATTCATTTCTGGACAGGAGCTTGTCGGGGCAGAACATGTCCACATGACTCTGATGGGAATCGTACCCACGATCTCCCAGCCGGGAGTCTGTGTTGCTAACCACTTCGCCACGGCGGTTGGTGCAGAGCCAGACTTTGATACACCATATCGCCTGGAGCCGAGTTTGTTACTACTCCCCCACCCCCCCCCTCCTCAGAGACACTCAGACATCTATTGTGGTCATCTCAGTGCCTTTTCCAATTCTGGCTAGCAACGCCGCTCCTTTCCGATCTGCTAAAGTCACAGCTGCCTCTTAGAACAGTAACATTATTGTCCAAAATCTAAATTCCACAGTCCTCCCCCGCTTCCTCCATTCTGCTGGGACATTTGACTTAGCCTGTAACCTCACCTGAGATGGATGTAGACGTCAAACCTGGATTAACTAATCAACTTTCCGGAGCTCTTTTTGTTAATGTTGTTGCTATTGTTTTTGTGTTGTTGTTGTTGTTTTTGTTGGTTGCTGCTCCGTTCCCTTTTTTGGAGTTTTGGAGGCTGCGTTCTCCGTCAGACCCTCCCTATTTTTTTTTTTTTCTTGGTTTGTTTGTTTGTTTTGTTTTTTTTTCTCTCAAATAAATCATCTTATCTCGAAACGAAAGAACAGATTACAAATAAGCACCACAAAAGGCATACATAAGGTAAGAAGACAAGAATAGCAACAGAACATAATCATCATGATCGTCATCACCATGATCATGATTATTATCATCGTCATTATCAACAGGATCACTATGATTATTGTGATTATCAACACTACCATACCACCATAGCACCACCACCACCACCACCACTACACCACCACCACCACCACCACACCACTGCTGCTGCTGCTGCTGCTGCTGCTAAAATGATAACCGTGTCCCTTAATGAGCATCACTTCAGTTTCTTTATCGAGTCACAGACATAAATAAGCATACAAATAACTACAAAGGACAACCACAAATACAATAATTTTGACTAAGTCAAAATGCAGTGGTGGTAGAAACCAGCTTTTCAGACCTGACATGGCTTTGGAGGCAGCTCTGAAGTAGGAATCCTTAGCACATTTCTAAGCAAAAATGTAGTTCAGTTTGGCCGTTGGTGTGAATTACATTTAAACATATTACATGCTCCTTCCCAGAAAAAAAAAATTACAAAGAAATGCGTGAAAGACTAAATGACTGATATTGGACTGAACAAGACAGGAAACGAAAGATTTGTGCCAGCAGGAATCTCTTTAAAGGGTCAGTTCTACCCGTTGGGCAGCCCGTTGTGCAATCAAGAGCATGGTAAAAGACCACGCCGCTGAGCAAACAGCTGCACGCATGCTAGAGCCCCACTCGCTGCTGCGTCGATGAGAGGTGTAACCAGCACAACTCCAGAAAGCTAGTCTTTCGCCACACAGTTGTGGGTATTTTCTTAGGAGCATTAGTGATTTATGTTTTTCCCGCTGTCAACATGACATTCCCTACGGTCAGTGGGCCTTCCCTCATTATTCCTTGGCCTTTCCCCAGGGTCGGCCCAAAAGCAGGTAAGTGGCCATTGTCAGGCTGATTGACGGGATCAAATGGTGGTGAATGTGAGAGTAGTCATAACGATGTTAGGTTATTTACGCTGTCAACGTGAATGTCGGTGTGTGTGTGTTTGTGTACAAACTGAGGTTACACTTTGGTGGTTAGTTCTTGTGGGTGTCGATCTGTGTGGAAACTATGTATGTAAGGTTGAATCTATTGTGAAAGTGCATACATCAATTGAGAGAGAGAGAGAGAGAGAGAGAGAGAGAGAGAGAGAGAGAGAGAGACAGACAGACAGACAGACAGACAGACAGAGACAGAGACAGACCACAGACAGACAGACAGAGACATTGACAGAGAGAGAGAGAGAGACAGAGACAGACAGTTGAGAGAGAGAGAGAGGCAGAGAGACAGACAGACAGACAGACAGTGACAGATGAGAGAGAGAGAGAGAGAGAGAGAGAGAGAGAGAGAGAGAGAGAGAGAGAGAGAGAGAGAGAGAAGGGAGGTGGATGATATTGGATGACTCAGAAATGGGAGAGGTCAAGAAAACAGCCAGAAGACTAACGTAGTGTACAGAAAGGAGAGCATTAAGAAAGAAAGAAAGAAAGAAGAGAAGAAGGAATACAGGGAAAAAGAAAGAAAGAAAGAAAGACAAAAAGGAAAGAAGAACAGAAAGAATGAAAGGAAAGTAAGAAAGAAAGGGGAAAAAAAGAAAGACGAAAGAAAAAAAAGAAAGAAAAGAAAGAAAGAAAGGAAAGAAAGAAGAAAGAACGAAAGAAAAAAAAAAAAGAAAGGAAGGAAAAAGAAAGGAACAGGAAAGACTGAAAGAAAGAAAGAAAGAAAGAAAAAAGAAGAAAGAAGAAAGAAGAGACGAAAAAAGAAAGTAAGAAAGAAGGAAAGAAAGAAGGACAAGAAAAAGAAGGAGAAAAAACAAACAAACAAAGCAAACAAACAATCACAAAACCCCCCAGAAGACTCTGTGAGGCTGACACATTAATCATGCTGTGAGCACGGTGCCAGACTTTTCCAGGCACCGCTATTACCTGCATGATTTGAGCCCAGAGATTACGAGAACGTCAACCTTGTGTGAAGCTGACAGAACACCTAAGTATGTGTGTGTGTGTGTGTGTGTGTGTGTGTGTGTGTGTGTGTGTGTGTGTGTGTGTGTGTGTGTGCGAATAATGTAGTGCAACGTACTTTCCTAACCTATACAGTTGAGTTAGTAACCGGTCACACGCCCTTGGAAAGTGTGTGCTGTTGTTGTTGTTGTTGTTGTTGTTGTTGTTGTTGTCGATTATGGTCATGTTGATAATGCTGCTGTTGCTGTGGTTGTGGTTGTTGTTGTTGCTGTTTGCTGTTTGCGTTAACCCACCATTTCCGCATAGATCTCGTTTTGTTTTGTTCGTATGTTTTTCTGTCAGTAATATGTTTCAACTAATCGAAACCTTCTAAACAGCTGATTCTTGCACAAAGGTCAAAATGTCAAGTTGGGGAAGTTGAAACATGTTTTTTTTTTTTTTCTTTTTTTTTTTTTTTTTTTTTTTCCTAATTCGTTTTAGAAGCGCCCAATTTCGCTTAAACGATGGCAAAAATCAGAACATGCGAGGGAATGTCTAAAAAAAATACATATACATACTCTCTTAAAGTGCATTTGAAAAAGCCGATAGATCCAGTTTGAGCTTTCTGCATGCATGTAATGTGCGCAAGCGCGCCCGTGTGTGTGTGTGTGTGTGTGTGTGTGTGTGTGTGTGTGTGTGTGTGTGAACCCCGCAGGTTTCAAGAAGATTGATTTGATTGGGAATTGTTTAGAACTGTTTTATTGCAGTTCACCAATACACTTTGAGACTGAGCGTGATAAGCATTTTTTTTTCCCAATGGAGTTAGAGACAGACTTGACTGAAACGCTCCATCTCAAAGAAAGTGCAACGAAACATGGATGTAAGAGTGTCTTATCGAGCGTGTGGCTGCTGAGAAATGTTTGGGGAAGAGGTCTGAATTTTACATCATGACATTCTTTTTTTTTTTTGCCAATGTGTGTGTGTGTGTGTGTGTGTGTGTGTGTGTGTGTGTGTGTGTGTGTGTGTGTGTGTGTGTGTGTGTGTGTGTGTGTGCGTGCGTGCGTGCGTGCGTGTGTGTGTGTGTGTGTGTGTGTGTGTGTGTGTGTGTGTTCACTTCATGTAGATACAGACTGTTGGAAACATCATTTCAGAGATGATTGCGTTTACATTTCATGCTATTCCATTCGGTTTGATAATATTTATGATTCCATGTAGTAGTTCATGTGTCCATTGACAGGCCCGCTATAAACTCCGCATCAGGTAAAACTCATTATGCACGCAACTGAAGCTTAGAACAAACCATATATTTGACAGCAGTTTCAGGAATACCCACCACATCTTTCACGGACCTATGCAAATAACAAATATCTCCATAAAGATACGCGCAATTCAACGGTTTAGTTAAGCACATGCGTGCACGTCTATATTTCTATTGCCTGTCTTCAGGCCGACTCTGAGAAGAGGCCCAGTGACCCTTGTGAAAAGACCCACTGACCACAGGGAAAGTCCTGTTGATAGCGGGGAAAAGTTGTAGCCCTGGATCTTCTTCAGATCACAGGTAAGACGCGTAGTGAAATCAGGTTTTATTGGCGGAGCAGCAACGAGTGGGGGGCTGCGTGATGCTTGCAGCAGTGTGGTTGGCTGCGGTGTCTTTTGCTGGTGGGCTCTGCAGGCATGAAGTACTGGCTGGTGCACTCGCTTCCATGAAGGTTATGTTGTGTTGCGTCCAGTGGCCGTCACACAATAGCATCTGCCAGGGAGCCTCTGACGTCCTACTGGAATACCCTGTGTGCGCTGCATCCTGTCTCTACAGGTTGTTCTTATCAGTAACAGAACGCCACCAGAATTGCGACTTTGCTTCAACAGTATCCTAGCAGATGCACGGAACTTCATAAAGTCATGAAAAACACGAAGAAAATCAACTGTTACGTCGACAGATGTTTCCGTTAAACACACGAAGTCAAAGCGATTTACGTAATTTAAGAACGCTGCATCACACAATTTACTATGTACATTTTTGACAGTATAACTGAAAAGTGCTATTTCTTTTGCCTGATTGCCTAGCCTGTCCTATTTGGA
>JADBJO010011765.1:35000-55000 GCA_016801955.1 Conus betulinus
AGAACAGGCCACGAAGCCATTGGCGTCTTCCTGCATTCTGTCAAGACTTTGTAATGCTCTTCTCCTTGGTGTACCCGCAGCCTCTCTCCAGCCAATAAAACGTGTTCAAAATTCAGCCGCACGCCTTATTTTCAAGGTGCCAAAACAGCATCATACTTCAGGATTCTTGAAGAAATTATACTGGCCCAAAATCGTGCTCAGAATTCAGTATAAGTCAGCATGTCCATGTTACAACGTTCTCACAAGTGAAGCGCCTACCTATATCTCAGATCGCTTTGAAATATATATCATACACGTCCCCTCCGTTCTTCCTCTGATGACCGAATTTTTCGAATTCCTTCATATAACTGAAAGCAGCACGGTTTTAGAGCATTCTCATTTTGTGCGGCAATACTCTGAAATTCACTACCTTTCCATTTACGTCATGCCCCTTCCTTGCCGACTTTCAAGTATGCACTTAAAAAGTGTTCAAACGCCAGCAGCAGAATACCACCTGAAATGTTACTAAATTACTGCATGTCACTTGCACACCTTGCTCATATAAAAATGCGTTGTTGACCGTGTTACATTGTGTGTTTATGTATGCGACATGTGTGTGTTCCAGTGTGTGTGTATGTGTGTGTGTGTGTGCTGCACTGCGTATTTTTAGATGCTGAATTGTTAAAACTTGTAAAGCACCCTGTAGACTACGTTGTTAGGACAGGCGCTATGGAAATTGTCCTTTTATTGCTATCATTATTATTTCTGTGTGTTAAAGGCCAAGGCTATTTCTTTGTTTAAAGGCCACAGTTATTTCTGTGTTTAAAGTCTACATATAGTTATGTGTTTAAAGGCCACATAATATATCTCTGTTTAAAGGCAACAGATATAGATATTTATCTGTTTAAAGGCCACCGATATTTTTCTGTTTAAAGGCTACATAGATTTTTCTGCTTAGAGGCTACAGATAATCCTCTGTGTAAAGGCTGCAGGTATTCCCTGTTTAAAGGACACAGATATTTCTGTGTTAGAAGCCACAGATGTTCTGTGTTTAACGGCCACAGATATCTCTGTGTTAAAGGCCACAGATATTTCTTTGTTTCAAGGCCACAGATGTTGCTGTGTTAAAGGCAACATATTTCTTTGTTTAAAGGCCATAAATATTTCTGTGTTTTAGGCCACAGATATTTCTGCGTTTATAGGCCATAGATATTTCTGTGTTAAAGGCCATAGATCTTTCTGTGTTTAATGACCACAGGTATTTCTCTGTTGAGGGTAAATTGATCACGGATCTTTTGTGGGGCTGTTGAGTATGTTCTTGCTTCGATTTATCGTTTCTTCTTCTTTCTTCTTCTTCTTCTTCTTCCTCCTCCTCCTCCCTCCTCCTCCTCTCTCTCTCTCTCTCTCTCTCTCTCTCTCTCTCTCTCTCTCTCTCTCTCTCTCGTAAAATCTTATTTTTGAAATTCTGCGTGTTGATTTTTTTTTCGTATGTCTGACGTGGAAGGGTATATTTTAGAGGGATAATGACGTTCTGTGGTATAGACAACTATTGATTTAAAAGTTACATCAATCCCCCCCCCCTCCTCTCTCTCTCTCTCTCTCTCTCTCTCTCAAGTCGCCTTTGAATTCTTTTTTTCACTCTCTTGTTTTGCACATGGTAACTGTAAGCATACCTTAGTGACTTTCACATTTTCAGGCCCCAAATAATGGACCCAAATAATGGACAGTTCATGTGTTTCTGCTCTTTATGCATGCTGCATCCCAGTGTAAGGGAGACCTCACTGTGCTGAGGCAATGATGGCTGTAACCCGACCTTAATTAAGCGTGTCCCCCCTCCCTCCCCCAGGCACAGAACGTTCAGAGTGTCCTTCCTTCCTTCCTTTGCCAGGCTTTGCAGAGTACCTCTGTGGACGTTTCACAAACTCACGTACTTCCAAGGAAAACTGACATTTTGTAAATGTCAGCTCCATGACCAACGTAGAAACAAACATGGCTGCCCCTGAATCCTTGTTCTGTGAACATCGGCCCTCAGATATTTATAATTATGTTAACATTGCACACATTTATGATTTTATACGTTTTTTTTTTTCCATGATGCTATGGAGAACACAGGAGAGAAAAAGATAATGGAACAATGACTTCAGTTCTTCTGCACTATGAGCATGGTACTCATTGGCTTTATAATGGAACAATGACTTCAGGTCCTCTGCACTATGAGCATGATACTCATTGGCTTTATAATGGAACAATGACTTCAGTTCTTCTGCACTATGAGCATGGTACTCATTGGCTTTATAATGGAACAATGACTTCAGTTCTTCTGCACTATGAGCATGGTACTGACTGGCTTTATAATGGAACAATGACTTCAGTTCTTCTGCACTATGAGCATGGTACTCATTGGCTTTATAATGGAACAATGACTTCAGTTCTTCTGCACTATGAGCATGGTACTCACTGGCTTTATAATGGAACAATGACTTCAGTTCTTCTGCACTATGAGCATGGTACTCACTGGCTTTATAATGGAACAATGACTTCAGTTCTTCAGCAGTATGAGTGTGGTACTCATTGGCTTTCTGTGTCTGTCACCGTCCATTACTCTCACAGGTTTTAAGGTAAGGAGAAGAAAACACAAATGCAGCTTCTGCAGCAGTCTTGGGGTTATCCACTACACATCCCTGATGGCATACATACATAGATACATGCAGATAGACAGACAGACAGGTAGACAGACACAGAGAGAGAGAGAGAGAGAGAGAGAGAGAGAGAGAGAGAGAGAGAGAGAGAGTGTGCCACAGACTTAGAGATGGTGGTATATCTCCATTTGATGCTACGGGAACGCAGACATTCAACCTGCTGGTGCTGCTGGTACTACTACTATTACTTCTACTACCACTACTACCACTACTACCACTGCTACTACTGCTGCTACTAATACAACAACAACAAAACAACTACTACTACTACTACTACTACTACTACTACTACTACTACTACTACTACTATGATGATGATGATGATGATGATGATGATGATGATGATGATGATGATGATGATAACAATGGTGATGATAACAATGGTGATGATGTTGATGATGTTAAAGATAAAGAGATAATGTTAATGACTACAACAACAACATTAATGGTGATAATAATAATAGTAATAATGATCATAACACAATATTAATTATAATTAAAATTATAATATAATAATAATGATAGCAATAGCAATAATGATGATAACAACAACAGCAACAATAATAATAATAATAGTTATAATAATAACAACAATAATGATAACGATAGCATAATAATAGTAATAATAATAATAGTAATAATAACAACAACAACAACAGCAATATAATAATAATAGTCTGAGCGCTGAATGAAAATGTTCTGATATGGCGCCATATCAGCGGTTGGGCCATAAACAACATGATCACGGAATCTGCCTTCCCTCCTTCACAAAACACAGGCAGTTCATAACAAAAACTGCCTTAATCTCTCTCTCTCTCTCTCTCTCTCTCTCTCTCTCTCTCTCTGTCTCTCTCTCTCTGTCTCTCTCTCTCTCTCTCTCTGTGTGTGTGTGTGTGTGTGTGTGTGTGTGTGTGTGTGTGTGTGTGTGTGTCTGTCTGTTTGTCTCTCTCTCTCTCTCTCTCTCTCTCTCTCTCTCTCTCTCTCTCTCTCTCTCTCTCTCTCCTCTCAGAGAGAGAGAGAGAGAGAGAGAGAGGAGAGAGAGAGAGAGAGAGAGAGAGAGAGAGAGAGGATATTGAATACTATAATAGATAAAATGGTACAATGAAGTATAAAACGAAGAAAAACACACGCTGCGTTTTTTTTTCAAAGGGTAAAACAACGGTAAGTGCAAAAACTGTATAAGCCACAAGTTTCATGGCCAAATTGTAGTACACAGTGACAACCAAGAAAAGGGTAACAATAAGGAAAAGGGAAGCAATAATCGTTTGTGCGTGTGTGCGCGCGCGCGCGCGCGCGCGTATATATATATATATATATATATATATATATATATATATATATATATATAGTATATATATATGTGTGTGTGTGTGTGTGTGTGTGTGTGTGTGTGTGTGTGCGCGCGTGTGCGCGCGCGCGCGTGCGTTTGTGCGTGCGTTGCGTTTGTGCGTGCGTTTGCGCCTGTGTGCGTGCCTCTGTGTGTGTGTGTGTGTGTGTGTGTGTGTGTGTGTGTGTGTGTGTGTGTGTGTGTGTTTCAGTGCAATAAGAACCAATACAAAACATTAAAGTAAGGAAAAAACAACAATGAGTGCCTAATCAAGGTTCAAACTAATCACCTGTACATCATCAGCCTGGCATGCTGACTAACTGACGCAATGGGCCAGTCTGGCTTTATGGGCTATCTTCACGTTTATATCCACTACGGCTCTGTCATTCAAATGAACCGTTTTGCATGTTAGGCTAAGCATCGCCGAGCACTGAGCCTGCAATTGGAAGAGATTGGCAGAAATCTTGGCACTGAATATCAATGAAATAACATTTAAGCCTCATGTTTCGCAATTATAGGATGACGTGACCGTTACTTATCAAATTTGGCAGTGACAGATGTGTGCCACTATTAACAACTGCTGCGTCTCTGTTCTCAAAAAGCAAAAAAAAACACACGAACAAACAAACAAACAAGCAAACAAACAACAAAAAAAAAGAAAAATGCCAAACACCCCAACAACTAGTATCTAGGGGACAAACATGAGCGTCAGCAGGTCTTTGGACATGGCAGAAGGAGACATTTAAATGCCTGTGACTTTCACAGGACAGTGTCCATTTTTTAATTAGAGCACAATGCTTATTGCTCAGCTGTCTGTTTCAGGGTGATTGATCCTTCTGAAGACACCTATACAGCGCTGCCTGACCAACATGTTTCTCCAAAGCACATGTGTATGTTAATGTGTAGATCAGGCAACTGTCCAGTCTTGGGCATAAGACCCTCTCTTAACTGTTTCCTTGACCATTCATTCACTTGATTGTTTGTCCAGCTGTAGACCCGTGCATGCTGTGGTCTCATGACAAAGCAGACGAGGTGTAGCGTATATGGATGGGCCCGCCAAAAGTGATACCACCTTGATGAAACTGAAACCGAAACTTAGACTTAAGTCACAGCGCATGCATGGATGACGTCACCTCCAGTCTTGAGGTCATTGACGGTCAATATACGGTGGCGCCAGGCGAGAAATTTCTATTAAGTTTAACAGACTATGGCCTGTCTGGGTGGATATTTGAATGCAGAAATGATGGATCTGCCTTTGGACTCGGGAAGGGGGAAAAGCAGATCAATGGACGTGTCTCTAGAGGCCGTTCACCCTGAAGACTCCATCTTGAAAGAAAGATTGTCGTCCACCCCCATCCTTACCTTCACCCACTATTTTAATCTCCTGCGCTTTGTCAGTGTCACTGTCCTTACGCCATTCAATACAGCTTTCCTAGACACAGTCTCTCCCAATTTCAACCAGTTACAGTCCAATCTCTCCAATTTCGACCAGTTACAGTCTCGTTACAACAGTCCACAGGGAGCCATCTATTTCAGGGTCGCCAGGAGACAACCCAATAGAAAGAGACGCTGCATGCTGGCAAGTCACTTTGATGGTGTTCAGTGGTGCCTGCTCTGATTCCTGGCCTTCTAATCATGTATGCCACCGATTTTTTTTTTATGCTTCAGAAATTCTGTCGTCCTCTGACTGGTGCCAGAGATGCTCATAGTCTTCATTCCCATGATGCTTTGCCGATGGCAAGTCGGTGCATATTTCACAACTGTTGCGATCTTTTCCGTGACCTGTTTCACCTGGCAATATTTCTTAAAAGATTGTGAAGCTTTTGTAGTGAGTACTACAGTGTGACTGTAGTGATATTTCTGCAACGTGTTTCACGTGGAAAGTGTGTGTGTGTGTGTGTGTGTGTGTGTGTGTGTGTGAAAATGAAGTGAACGTTTAGTGATGATAAAAGCTGCATGTCTCAATCCTGAACAGAGGCATATATATATATATATATATATATATATATAATACGACTAAAATGCCTAATAAAATTGTTAAAGTGCTCAACCCCTTGGGGAGCAACATTCATTAAAAATAGGATGGTAAAAGGGAGTTCTAAAATCAACAGGTCTGTTTCGAGCGCTCGCTCTCCTCAGTAGGCGACCTAAAACCATCCTGAGGAGAGCGAGCGCTCGAAACAGACCTGTTGATTTTAGAACTCCCTTTTACCATCCTATTTTTAATAATAATAATAATAATAATAATATATATATATATATATATATATATATATATATATATATATTCTGGGTTGCTCTCAGCCCTTTGATGGTACTGATTCCGTACTGCTGAATGTGCATTCCACTCCTGTTTGAAGACAGGAACTGCACAGGCTGGTTCTATGGACACGTAACTGAGAATGCTGGGCTGTGGTGTGAAACGCAGCGAGAGTACAGCTCTGTCGTGCAGTTTCTCACCACGTTACGCCACTGCTGCATCATCATTTTCCTCATTGCCACTGATCTCGACAAGAATGTCTCAGTTATGTTCAAAGTGAGGTGACTTCAGGAGCAGATATTGAAACAAATTTTTAAAAGAATTCTTAGTGGGTCTGCCTAAAACAAGGCCACACGCATTAAAAGACAAACTACTACGATGTGTTTCAATCTCTTAAATCTTCTGCAGGCAAGATAAACGACATCCAGGACAATGAAAACGAAGAACAAGCAATCGCTGATCTTCATGTATTGGGCGCAAGATGGGCGTTGATAAAGTCACAGCCTCTACGTCCCATTCATGTGTTGATCTCATCGAGACCTTACATTCGATTTCCTCTTTAAATTAGCATGTGTACAAATCTTCGCTTTTCACGAGATGGTAAGAATTGCAGTTTGGTGAAGCTGATGAAGATTGACGTAAGGACAGGACAGGAAAGAGGAACTGGTTGCTGGAGTGATAGTGGTTGTGAGGAGGCGCAGAGGCAGCAGGGAGGGGTAGACAGAGGGAGGGGGGAGGGTGGTAGAGGCGCAGAGGGAGGCAGGGGAAGTGGTAGTGGCGCTCACTCGACAGGACGAGCACCCAATGTCTAAGAAACACGACCTGAATGTTAATGTCAGTGATCTTCCTGTCTACCGACCTGCAGATCTTCCACACTGTCTCCTGTTCGGCCACAAAGAGGCTGTGAATGTTCTCCTTACGGGCTTGGGATTCCGTTTTTTTTTCGAAAACACAAACACAAAGATCCTCCATTCACAATTCCAAAGCGTCTGCGTTGCTGGAAATTGAAAGTCTGGGTTGAGTGGAGAAGGGAGACAGGAGTAAGAGAGGGGGAAGTAAGGGAAGGGGTTCACAGAGGGGGGGGGGGGGGGGGGGGATCGGGTGTATGTGGCAAGTGGAAGTGAGGGCACTGGTCCTTAGGTAGTAGAGAATGATTCTGGATAATATGGAGGGTATATGATATTACAAGATTGTCTTAGTATGTCAGAATGATTCTGGTTTATATAGAGGGTATATGGTATTACAAGAATGTCTTGGTAGTGCAGAATGATTCTGGTTTATATGGAGGGCATGTGATATTATAAGATGGTTTATATGGAGGGCATATGACAATATAAGATAGTTTATATGGGGGGTATATGATATTAAATGGTTTATATGGAGGGTATATGATATTATATGGTTTATATGGAGGGTATACGATATTAAACGACCGTCTTGGTGATAAGCCTTTCTATTGATCTATGTATATGGGATTCTATATTTTCTGTGTTGTACATGTGTGTAGGAGCGCGTACACACGCGTCCGTGTGTGTGTGTGTGTGTGTGTGTGTGTGTGTGTGTGTGTGTGTGTGTGTGTGTGTGTGTGTGTGTGCCCGCGCGCGTATATGAGAGAGAGAGAGAGAGAGAGAGAGAGAGAGAGAGAGAGAGAGAGAGAGAGAGAGAGAGAGAGAGACTCATCTCAGGGAAAAGACATTGAAGTTGTGAACAGTTAAAAGTATTTGGAATTCACTTCAACCACAAAGCTATCATACAGAGAGAGAGAGAGAGAGAGAGAGAGAGAGAGAGAGAGAGAGAGAGAGGAGAGAGAGGGGAGGGGGAGGCGGGGACTCAACTCTCAGAGAAAAGAGATTGAAGTTGTTACCAATTATAAGTATTTGGAATTTGGACTTTACTTCAACACACAAAGCTGTGATACGACGCTGCGCTCGAAGAATATGCAGGAAGGGCTAAAGCCAAAATTGTAGAAATGATGTAAACTATGTGGAGTTTGGGAACAATGGACAGACGTCTATTTTTCAACCTTTTTGATACGCAAGTGAAACCTACGCTTTTATATGCAGCAGAAGTCTGGGGACAGTCTCATCGACATGTAATTGAAATACCTCACTTGTTTGCATGCAGATGCTTTTCTAACGTACGCTCAAATACCCCAAAGACAATGGTATAGAGTGAGCTAGGAAGGTACCCTTTGTATGTAGATGGTGCAATAAAATCAGTGCGCTACTCATTTAAATTGCAAAAGCTGTCACTCGCTAAACTGCCAAAACAACCATACGAAATGGACAAATCAAAATTATTTCAATGTACAAGAAATCGGAATGTGCAAGCAAATTGGGTATTTTCGATAAAACATTGTTTGGATACTTATCACTTTTCTTTTGTTTGGTTAAATGGTGGAGTGAATTACGAGAAACTGTTTTTTACGTGAACTTGCAACAACGCACACAAAAATTGGGATAGTAAGATACTTAATAGTGACGCATATTCAACATGTTCCTCCAATTTCTTATGGCAGCCTGAGAAATATTTATCTGATATTACAATTTCTAAATTTTGCAAATTGTTCGTGAGATTTTGCCTTCGTATTAGTGATTTGAATGTCCATCAAAGACATGCACTAAACTCCTGAAACTCCATACTGTAATCAAATCGAGGGCGAAATACATTGTTTGATTGTTTGTCCATCCGATGATGATTCCAGACATAAATACATTTCGCCTCATACTAGAAATGTTCATCAAGTATCATTGCTTCTTTTACTGCAAAATGAAAGGAAAAGTGTGGCTCGCTCTGTAGCTATGGTTACCTTAAAGCACTAAAACGAAGAGAAGAACTGCTACTAGTTGACACACAAATGCAGAGTAGTTCAGAAAGAGCATTTTATTAACCAAATATTTTTCTTTCATGATTTTCAGCGTATGCGCCGAGCGCGTGTGTGTTCGACTGTTGTTTTTGATCTCGTTGCAGGTGGGTTGGTGGTCTTTGCAATACAACTATTTGAGTTGAGTTGAGAGAGAGAGAGAGAGAGAGAGAGAGAGAGAGAGAGAGAGAGAGAGAGAGAGAGAGAGAGCCGACATGCATCAGCACGCGAAGCATGGTAAACAAATGGGATTTTCACACATATGCATGAATCCCCCCCTCATCTGTTATCTCACTCAAACCATCCCTCAACCTCACATCTCCCACACACACACACACACACACACGCGCGCGCGCGCGCGCGCGCACACACACACACACAAAGTCTCTCTCTCTCTCTCTGTCTGTCTGTCTGTCTGTCTGTCTGTCTCTCTCTCTCTCTCTCTCTCTCTCTCTCTCTCTCTCTCTCTCATAGATGCGCACACGCACGCGCACACACACACACACACACACACACACACACACACACACACACACACACACACACACACACGGTGTGATTGGTGGCCGTCAGGAAGTTCCTGTTCTCCCCCCCAGACTGGGTATCTGTGTGTTGCTGCTTGGTGGCGGCTTTAGTCGTCATTAATAATTTGACCACCCAGCCCTCTCCTGACGACATAATCCGCCCCCGCACTCCCAGGGGAGAGCATCCCGCAGCGTATGGCCATGGTATTTTCAGAAAGAACTAGGAATATATCCGCGTTGGCAAAAAGAGAGATCGATTACACGCCCCGCTCTCTCCCCCCCTCTCTCTCTCCCTCTCTCTCTCTCTCTCTCTCTCTCTCTCTCTCTCTCTCTCTCTGCCGGTCTGTCTGTCTGTTTTCCCTCCCCCCTCTCTGTCTGTCTGTCTGTCTCTGCCTGTCTGTCTGTCTCCCCCCCCCCACCCCCCACTCTCTGTCTCTCTCTCTCTCTCTCTCTCTCCCCTCTCTCTCTCTCTCTCTCTCTCTCTCTCTCTCTCTCTCTCTCTCTTTCATTATTCCCACCATCAGTCGTTTTCAGACCCAAGGTCGATGACCTTCCATATATGCTAATCTTTCTATCACAGCAACAAAGCGGAGACTCATCAGAAGCCGTTGCTGAATCAGTCAGCATTGGCAGTGAAGGATTGAGGCAGGGAGACTCCATGTGTCGCTCGTTGAGAAACCCGGCATCATGTATATTCATAAAGGAAACAATGCGTTCAAGATGCTGTCAGCAGGAGCGATTGACTAGCAGTTTATCATTGAACAGTTACAGAACAAGGGTTCTTCCAAAGTCAGTGCGCTGCCATGGTGTTTTTGTGCGTGTTCCCGTCTGACATGTCTTCCATTTCAGAAAATGCATTTCCTTTTTCATTGTCTTCTTCTCAGACCTTCCTTGCTACCCCTCTATGTCAGACAATATCGCCACATCGCTCATTGTGGCGTGACCCGCTATCAACATTGCCGCTCTGCATACACTATCAAAAACAGTTATCTAATAGGGTAAAAATGACGATGCAACCGAACGAAAGAAACAAACAAATTACAAGACAAACACGACACGTTTCGACCTCTTTGGTCTTCCTCGGGCAAGATAAACAACAATCAAGACAATGAAAATGCAGAAAAAACCCACATTGCGCCCATTTGAGATCAATGATTATGTCTTCTTCGTTTCATTGTGTTGAATGCTGTTTTTTTTTCTTACCCCAAGAAGACCAAAGAGGTCGAAACACATCGTGTTTTTCTTGCAATTTGTTTCGTTCATTCATGGGCACTATAGATTTACCTTTAAGTTCGTTTCAGTTTCCACCTGTTGTCACCTCACTTTGAACATGTGTGATGAGGTTTTCAATACAAAGTGTGGAACATGTGTAATAAGGTTTTCAATACACAAAGTGTGAACATGTGTGATAAGGTTTTCAATACAAAGTGTTGAACATGTGTGATAAGGTTTTCAATACAAAGTGTTGAACATATGTGATAAGGTTTTCAATACAAAGTGTTGAACATGTGTGATAAGGTTTTCAATACAAAGTGTTGAACATGTGTGATAAGGTTTTCAATACAAAGTGTTGAACATGTGTAATAAGGTTTTCAATACAAAGTGTTGAACATGTGTAATAAGGTTTTCAATACAAAGTGTTGAACATTTGTAATAAGGTTTTCAACACAAAGTGTTGAACATGTGTAATAAGGTTTTCAACACAAAGTGTTGAACATGTGTAATAAGGTTTTCAACACAAAGTGTTGAACATGTGTAATAAGGTTTTCAACACATAGTGTTGAACATGTGTCATAAGGTTTTCAATACAAAGTGTTGAACATGTGTCATAAGGTTTTCAATACAAAGTGTTGAACATGTGTAACAAGGTTTTCAATCCAAAGTGTTGAACAGGTGTCATAAGGTTTTCAATACAAAGTGTTGAACAGGTGTGTCATAAGGTTTTCAACACAAAGTGTTGAACATGTGTAATAAGGTTTTCAATACAAAACATTGAACATGTGTAAACAGGTTTTCAATACAAGGCATTGAACATGTGTAAAAAGGTTTTCAATACAAAGCCCCGAAGCAGATCACCATGAGAGATCTTTCCTACGAAACACCGCTTCTTCCCGTCAAAGATTAAGAATGGGAACAAAAGACGTGTCAACTTGTGCATTTATGTTTACATTTACACAAAACATGAAGTGCTTTCTCACCATGTACACTTTGATCCATGGTGCGAAAGAAAACAGAACAGAGAGACATTGAATTTTGAAAAGACTTTAACGTAAATTTACCAGTTAAGAGAGAAAAACAAATCAGAAGACAAAACACGACGCGTTACGACATCTTACGTCTTCTTCAGGTAACACAAACAACATTTAGGACAGTGAAAATGAATGAACCAGCAATCTTCCTTCTTCTTAAATTCACATTAAAAAAATGGGCCATTCAGCCATTGAGAAGCTACATGATTGTTCGTTCTTCGTTTTCATTATCCTAAATGTTGTTTATCTTGCCTGAGGAAGACTTCAGATGCCACAAACGCGTCGTTTTTTTTTTTCTCTTGTAATTTGTTCACCCTTGTTATCTGATGGATTGGCTTTAATTCCTTTTGCATTTTGTTTCAGATTCCAGCTACAATTCCTACTTTGAAACCAGAAAGACATCAAGTCTGATGGCAAGCAGTAGACAGTCCTCTGCATAGTCATTCTGGTGTGTAACTCTGGCTCTCTCGTACAGGGGCAACCCCCAGATATTTTTTTTCCTAGCAGCCCCCATGCTTCAGTCGACAGGGAGCAGATTAATCGGGTCCAGCATATCATGAGACCTAGCACCTCTAACTCATACACGTCATCGGCTCCCTGAATCTGCTACAGTAGCTGTTCCTGACGCTCTCAGGAGCCTATCTTCTTCACCTTCCCCCTCCCCCCCCCCCCCCCCCCCCCCCCCCCCCCCCTCCCCCCCCCCCCCCCACCATGTTACAGTCACAACGAATTAAAGGGAGCCGCTATCGAGTTATGTCGCTGACCCCAGACTGACCCTCCAGCCGGCGGCCATGCTGTGCTACACATGGTATCCATGTCTTCAGTCTCGCTGTGGGAAGGCCATGGAGAAACGTCACTGACTGACGCTCCTTGCCTCTTGTCTGGATAATTGAGAAGGGGGCGGGTGTGGGGGGGGTGGGGGGTGGGAGTTGGAGGTGATTTCCACTGGCTGTCTAAAGCGCTTGTACAAGGTTGGTGAAAAATCGTAACGATCTAAGTCTGTTCCTGTTTGTTTTCTGTGAGAGAGAGAGAGAGAGAGAGAGAGAGAGAGAGAGAGAGAGAGAGAGAGAGAGAGATTCAGAGAGAGAGAGGTTAGACAGATAGACAGAACAAGTGACAGAGAAGGACTTGCAGAGAGGAAGAGACAGAAAGACAGAGACACAGAAAAAGGGAAAGAGACGGAGACAGAGAAGCACAGACACACACACACACACACACACACACACACACACACACACACACACAGAGAGAGAGAGAGAGAGAGAGAGAGAGAGAGAGAGAGAGAGAGAGAGAAAGAGTGAATCAGAGAGAGAGAGAGAGAGAGAGAGAGAGAGAGTGTGTGTGTGTGTGTGTGTGTGTGTGTGTGTGTGTGTGTGTGTGTGTGTGTGTGTGTTGTGTGTGTTGTGTTGTCTGTGTATGTGTATGTCTGTGTGCCTGTACGTATATACGTCTGTATGTCTGTGTGTGCATGTGTTTGAATATTGTTTTTAATTTTGTTGTAGATCTTCTCGTTTTTATGGTTTGATTGTTTTCATTAATATCCCTTTGCCATTTTTTTTTTAATCAGACGCACATTGGGCATCATTAACACTCAAACAGGCTGTCTTATTCATTCATTAACATTTCAGGAAAAGACGTTGAGTTTAAAAAAAAAACAGTATTTATGCCTGTTTAAAAACGGCTTTGAGATAAATGCTGGCATAATTAAATAGCAGGTCGATCGCACAGGATACCAAAATAAATAATAAAATGCAGAAAAGCTGGAAAAAGACACTCATAATTCATAAGGATAAGCCCAAACCATCTTTGATCCAATGTCATTCTTTCATTCTGGGATTTTTTTCTCGCTTTTATCATTTTTTGTTGTTGTTTTGTTTGTTTTTTTTGTTTTTATTGTCTTTGGATTGACAAGACTTCTGATCTGCTGTACGACTCGCTGGGCTGTTCCATTTTCAGATTTGTCGAAGGAGAAGTGGCTGGTTAGTTAGTCCAATGATAACGCTATATGCAGGTTTGTAGTTAACTGGCTGGTTGAATAAATGGCTGGTTCATCTACCAATTGATTGTGGAGAGATGGTTAGTTGTTCAGCTACTGATTCGCCAAATGCAGATTAGTAGTCAGGTGACTGGTTGAATGATTGGCTATCTATTTGCAATTTGATTGGCGGAAAGGTAAACTGGTTATTTAGCTTACTGATTCGCCATATGGAGACTGGTTGTCAAATTAATAGTTGGATGAATATGTGGCTGGTCAGCTAATTGGTTGGGTTGTCTGGTTTGTTGTGTGGTGAG
The DNA here is from genome assembly GCA_016801955.1 of Conus betulinus. Taxonomy (NCBI): domain Eukaryota; kingdom Metazoa; phylum Mollusca; class Gastropoda; order Neogastropoda; family Conidae; genus Conus; species Conus betulinus. The sequence goes on from JADBJO010011765.1 coordinate 49,194, forward strand.
TGGAGCGTTGGCTGTCTGTTTTAATTGGTTGGTTGGTGGTTGGTTAGCTGGTTGGTTTGGGTGTATTGAATCGTGTCTTTGTTTCTTGGTTAAATTTATATGGGGTCTGCTCTCAACAAGCTTCTGGTTGTGTGATGTATTATATGATTACCTCCACCGATCACATGCTTAATTGTAATGGTCCTTTCAGGTTTACTATTAACACTGATTTTGTAAAAAAAAAAAAAAAAAAAAAAAAAAAAAAAAAAAAAACGCTTTGCTTCATGAGGTGTGGAAATTAATGTCCAGTGAAGTATGCAATTGATATCCAGTGAAGTATGGAATTAATGTCCAGTGAAGTATGGAATTAATGTCCAGTGAAGTATGGAAATAATGTCCAATGTTCAGAGTGCATGGCTCAGAGGAAAGAATATTCTATACTGCTGGGGTTTAAAACATATTTCAGACACGGTATATTTGCATTTTTAGTCCATGGAAATTTTACTTAACTGCAAAAGTGAACAAGGAGACCCAATCTTATGATGAATCGATCATTCTTATTGCTGAAATTCAGCAATTGTAATAAAAATGAAATACTGTTTTTGTTTATACGAATTTCTACTGCTGACACCTGTACTCTGTTTGTCTGTGTCCTGTACTCTGTCTGTGTCCTGTATTCTGTCTGTGGCCTTGGCAGTAATTAACCCCCACTCTTTCTAAATTTTGACACCAAACAAAAACTTTTGAAATTTACTCACATATCGAAGTGTTCCATACTGGAAATAGACTTTTGAAGAAACCAGTCGCCGTAACGAAGTGGTTCGCGTCGCAGACTCCCGGCTGAGAGGTCGTGGGTTCGAATCCATCAGTGTCATATGGGTTTTTTTGCCCCGACCGGCTCCTACCCAGAGTTGAGTTTGCTACGGACTCAGTTGGGAAGACTAGGACCACACAGTCGAGTTTTTATCCACTTAATGGATGCGTTTTCTGAGAGTGTTGCTCAAATTTTCTGACCAACACTGCAGGTGACTGTAACTCTCGGGCCTGATGACGCGCCGGGATACATTATGAAAGGAAGCGTAGAGTACAGCCCTGTCATGTAGTCTCGGACCGAAATGGAAATCCATAGCATCATCTTAATCATCCTCATTCTCATTGATCAGCATAAAAAAGCATGTCTTAAATTCTGTGACCCTTCATGCCCTGCTCTGATGGTGACCTCAATTTCGATGTCCTCTCCACGTCTGTGACCTTGTTTTGGTTCCGTCGGGGTCACCGGTATCAGCGAGTCCATGGTGACTGTCGTTGGACGGACGTGGTGGCGCCCTCCGGAGGGAGAGCTCACTCACGCCGGCTCCGCGGCTAAGCAATTATTGTCGTCAGTAGGGGGCTTAGTAGGTGGCGTCCTGCGTATGTTAGATCAGAACAGGCGTCACTGAACACCACCGAAATGACTCAGCAGCAGTGCAGTGTCTCATCCGGTGGGTTGCCTCTTGACGACTTGACATTGGCTGCTCCTCCATGGTGGTTGCTGCGGGGGGCCGGGCTGTGGCTGTGGACGAGGTGTCGGAATGAGCGGCGTGGGTGGCACTGCCTCTGAGGTGGCGCAGAAGTTGGGACAGGTTAAAATAAAATTTTAAAAAAGACTTTTGAAGAAACTAAACTTCACTTTCGTCACTTTCGAAAGTATAGCATGATTTCGGGATGGCATATGAAGAGAAATAACACACATCAACACAGCTAGAGAGCAAAATAACGATCAGATAAGAAATATTGTTCACATATGAAAATGGAACGGACAAATATGTTTAATGTGTGCTTAATTCAAGATCTACTGGTTTTGAAAACAGTTACTATCTTTTCATAATTAAAAGTGTGATTAAAAAAAAAAAAGAAAAATAACAACAACACACACACACACACGAAAACATGAACACAGTTGGTAGTGTGGTTGTTTCACCAAACCCCATCAAGTTACGAATTCACAACAATTCGTGCTTGCCAGTCCAGCTAATGGGACTGCTCGTCAGAGAGAGAGATCTCTCTCTCTCTCTCTCTCTCTCTCTCTCTCTCTCTCTCTCTCTCTCTCTCTCTCTCTCTCTCTCTCTCTCTCTCTCTGTGTGTGTGTGTGTGTGTGTGTGTGGTGTGTGTGTGTGTGTGTGTGTGTGTGTGTGTGTGTGTGTGTGTGTGTGTGTGTGTGTGTGTGTGTGTGTGTGTGTGTGTGTGTGTGTGTGTGTGTGTGTGCGTGTGATGGCTTCTATCAGGAAATTCCCATTACTCTCCCCAGACTGGGTATCTGTGTGATGCTGCTTGGTTGTGGCTTTAGTCATCCTCAATAATTTGACCACCCAGCTCTCTCCTGGTCGAAATAATCCGCCCCTGCACCCCCGGGGGAGAGCACCCCGCCACCTATGTTCGTGTTATTCCCAGAAATAAGTACGATTATGGCCACCTGGATAAAGAGAAATCGACTATGTGCGTGCTTACCCTCACTCACCTCCCTCCCCACTCAGAAAACTCTCTCTATTCTCTCCGTCTTTCTCTCCGTCTCGTTGTCTACTCTGTCTCTGTCTCTCCTCTCTCTGTCTGTCTGTCTCTCTCTCTCTCTCTCTCTCTCTCTCTCTCTCTGTCTCTCTCTCTCCATTATCTGTCATTACAAGACCTACGGCCACTGACCCTGCACATATGCTAAACTCTCCGTCACAGCGGCACCACAGCAGAGCAGAGAGTCATTAGAGCCTGTGGTCAGTTTGGTCAGCCTTGCCAGACCAGAAATTGACCACTAAGACTGTGCGTCACTGTCCGACAAATCGGATGTCAAGCATATTCACATGGAGGATGAGTGCGGGGAGGAGGCGAGTGCGTGGGGTGGAGGGTGGGGTGGGATGGGGGTGGGGGTTGTCAAGAGACCATTAGCAAGCTTGAGTTATTGGAAACTTGTCCCGTGAGAGTTGCAAGACATTGTTTGGGAGCAGCATAAGTGAGCAGGGCGGTGCTTCATGTCTGAAATCTCTCTCTCTCTCTCTCTCTCTCTCTCTCTCTCTCTCTCTCTCTCTCTCTCTCTCTCTCTCTCTCTCTCTCGCATTTGTATTGCTTATCTCATTACCCTGGTAAAATAAAATTTCGTTCGTTCGTTCGTTCGTTCGTTCTCTCTCATACGCCACTCATTCCTTCTCTCCAAGACACAGTCATCCGCAGGATTCTACTGTCCCACTCTCTGCAATGCAGTCCACCCAGATCAGTCAAACCAAGCTACCCTTGGGCACCCCACGAAAGGAGGCACTGCACTGCTGCTGACTCACTCAGAGTGGGTGTTTATCAGTTGTCTGTTCGGATTCAACGTAAAACGAGGCACACCACTACTGAGCCCCCTACCGTCCAGTTACTGAGCCCACGTGAGCTCTCTGGAAGGTCATCATGTCCATGGAACGGTAGTGCCCATGACCTTGCTAATATCTTTGACACGACCTCAACAAGGTCATGGAGGACGAGAGGTAATCCACACTATGACTGCCATGGCAGCAGGCCGCGAAGAGTCACAGACTTTGAGAATGCTTTCTGGGACTATTACCAGTGAGGGGTTACGAACACTAAGGATGATACAGCAGTTCCATTCTGATTTGATATTACAGGACAGAACTGGTCTCTACGTTTACGTTCAGTGAGGGTAAGAACGGTAAGGATGATACAGCAGTTCCATTCTGATTTGATATACAGGACAGAACTGGTCTCTACGTTTACTTTCAGTGAGGGTAAGAACAGTAAGGATGATATAGTAGTTCCAACTGATCTGATATTACAGGACAGAACTTTAGAATACAATTCAAGTGAGACAAGTATCCTGATCGAGAAGATAACTCCTGGTGTGCTTTGCAAAACCGCGCAGCTGATGTGATTATCAATATTTATGTAAAATCAATACAATTTACGAGTTGTTGATTTGAAGCATTTTTACATGATCAAAAGAGGAAGTACAATTAAATGGTTTTTGTTGTGTTGTTGTTGTTGTTGTTGTTGTTTTCTTTTTTAATTTGAACGAATTGCAGGAACTGCGATATGCAGGAAAGAAAGAAGAAGAGAAGAAGAAGAAGAAAAGAAGAAGAAAGAAGAAGAGAAGAAGAAGAAGACAAGCAGGAGGAAGAGGAGGAGGAGAGGTGGAGGACGACGACGACGACGACGAGGAGGACGAGGAGGACTAGAACGACCGGGAGAAAGCAAGAACAAGAACTGGGAGGAGAGAGAAGGAGGAGGAGGAGGAGGGAAGAAGAAGAAGAAGAGGAGGTGGTGGAAGGAGAATAAGAACAAGACCAAAAACAAGGACAAGACGAACAAATAAACACATAAAAACAAAGAAGAAGTACAAGAAGAAGAAAGAGGAGGGTAAAGAGACACAGTAAAACTACGCATGTAAACCACTTAGATAATTACCTAAACCAAACACACAGAGACAGGAAAACGAACAGCAAAACAAAATGTATCTGGCAGAAAAACTCTGGCAGGCAAAGTGCTGTCGCTGAGAAAGAGCAGCATACATTTCACAAAAAAGCAGTCTGTGCCAAAGAGAACATAAGACTACATAGTACAATGCGAACGAGGGAGGCAGTCTGCCTATTCGGTCACATGCTGCACGTGTGTCATAGAATTACTTGGGTAGAGCATCTCAAACAGGACGGGGGTGTCAAAAAAACTTTGTGACAAGCTCCCCAGTATCTGTGTTTCAATGAGTTAGTTCATCCAGTCTGTGCCATTTTTTCCGCTTAGGCAATGGCTGCGATAAGAATATAGCACATGTGCGACGAAATGGGAGGCAGTGGGAAAGGTAGAGGATAGAAATGTGGAGCTGAGGTAACAGCAGTCTGTCGCTGACTTTCGGCTTTACTTGGAGGTGAAAAGGGCGTGCACACTGCATGCAACTCGCAGTGCAAAGAAAGGACAAAAATGCTACCTGCTTTTTCGTCGTCTACGCGATTTAGCCCTAACCTGTTCCAAATATTTGTCGTCGTTTCTTAGTTACGTGAATCATGATGTATACTTCATGTGAAGCATCGTTTTCGGATTCTGACATTATCTTCACTGCATTTAAGTTTCTCTGATTTTTAATTTCAAAAAAATAAATTGATGGCACATCGCCTTTGTTCGATACCTGATATTCTGTTGCATTGATGTGGCTACGCTTTTTGAAAGTCACAACAACAAAATAAGCTAATCTTAAATAAATGTTAACGAACCGCCAAGAGAAACGTAGACAAACGAGTCACAAGACAAAAAACGACGACGCGTTTCGACCTCTTAGGTCTTCTTCAGAGAAGACATTAACAACAAATAGTACAAAGAAAATGAACGAATTTGTCACCTAGCTTTCTTCAGCGCAAGGTTGGCGTTGGCGTTGAAGGATGATGAAGGAATTGTCTATATAAAAACAAGGAACACTGAGCAAAAGGTGGATGAGGCTGTAGTAAGCTTTATCAGCTGCTCGTGTTTGCCGTCAGTTGAACTCTTTGGTCAAGAGAAGTTCTGTTTTAGCACACCACAACATCTATCAAATAAATTGCAGAGCAACAAACATCAAAAGAACGATGTTTTTTATCTCTTAAACCAGGGAAACAACTTTTCTCTGATCTTTCTGGTGCTGTTCAAGGACGTTTTCATCAGTGTTTAAGTTTTTTTGCGGAGCATTAAGACTGATGTCATAGATATGGTACACGTATGGAGATATGTTATGCTTCTTGGCTGCGTTGTGCCTTTTCTTCTGTCCCATCTTCAGTGCTAGCTCAGTGGCATAGCACCCATGCCGCTCATTTCCACTCTGCAGGCCACAGCCCTGGTCC
>JADBJO010011765.1:60000-62478 GCA_016801955.1 Conus betulinus
ACTCATGCGTACACACATAGCACTCGCACATTAAAAATACATTTCATAAACATGACAAAAAATAGTATACGAAAAGATGCAGATTCGATGTAAATGTGTCTGCCGACGAAAGTCATAGTTGAATAAAAAAGAACGAGTAGGGACGAGGGAGGCTGCAACAGATCGACCCTTAGAGAAACCAGGATCTCTCTTCCGTCCCATGCGTGAGGAAGAAAAGCCATCGCCTTACGTCTTCAATACTGCCGCTCAGTTCCGCACAGCGAGACATGAACATGTGATATGAAAGTGTTCATCAGTGACAGAACCTGCCCCTTCTCCCTCCCCCCCCCCCCCCCCCACCCCCCCACCCCCCATCCTCCCTGACCGTCACTGCCCTACCCTTCGCATCAACTGTCTGCCCCAAACTCAAGGTCCTCCAAAAGGTTGTTCTTTCCTCTCCAAAACCCTCTCTGTCGTTTGTCTGTCTGTCTTGTGTGTCTGTCTGTCTTTTGTTCTCTCTGTTGCTGCTCTTATCTCTGTCTCTGTCTTTCTCTTCTCTCTCTCTTCTCTCTCTCTCTCTCTCTCTCTCTCTCTCTCTCTCTCTCTCTCTCTCGTTGCCCCCTAGCAGCCCCATCTCAGTCCCTGTCTCTCTCTCACTCTCTCTCTCTCTCTCTCTCTGGTTCTGGTCTGTCTGTCTATCTGTCTTTTGTCTGTCTATTTGTCTGTTCTCTCGTTCTTGCAATCTCTCTCTCGCTCTATCTGTCTCTGCATCATCCTCCTCCTACCCCTCTTCTTCTTCTCATAACTAACATGAAGTAATCCTTGTGGCATAGTGATTCAACTTCATGCGATATCATCTCAACCAGCTGGCCAGGTCCAAGCCACCAAACTGTCTGCTACATAGTCAACGTGTCTGTTGCCTTCTGACTGTTATTTTCAACGCTGTTGTTTCAGTCTGACAATAGCAAGTCTCACCAGAGAACTGAGTCCATACTTCACAACCATTCGTCAGTTTCAGTAGGAACGATAGCTTTGCTAGGAAAGTGTAACTACATGGGGGGGGGGGGGGGGGGGGGGGGGGCTGTAAAGATTGTATACAACAAAGACAGATGAATGTGTCATAATGGCAGATTCAAAACAAACAAAACAAACAAACAAAACAGATTTAACAAAACAAACAAACAAAAAATAGCGGGATAATATCAAAGAGAGAGCTGGAAAGCCAAATAGCAGGACAAAATAGTGGGAATGACAAGAACTGAATGGGTCCATTAGACCCTCTGATACCAACAGCAAAATCGCTGAGCACAGCAAAATCACTCAATCCTGAACAGTGACCGAATTGTCTCTTCTCGCACCGACAAGAAAACTGACCGAAAAAACAATCCGGAAACTGGCAGTCATTAAGGTTTTTGGCACCATTTTGGTCTGGAAAATCGTGAAGGTGGTTCCTGGCCTTCATTGTGAGTTATGTGTCGTGTTAGCGGAAGTCGTACATGTGGTTATTTTGCTCTCTGTTTATGTATATGTGTTTGTCTTGTGTCTGTGTTTTTATTTCTTTCTATCTCTGTCCGTCTGTCTGTCTGTCTGTCTTTTCCTGTGTCTGTCTCCCTCTCTCTTCTCTCTCCCTCTCTCTCCTCTCTCTCTCACCCTCTCTCTCTCGTCTCTCGGGAGAAAGATCCTCCCTCCCTCTCCTTCCTTCCCTCTCCTACCTTCGGGACACCGGTACTCTGGATCAGACTGGCCGTTCCGGATCCTGTAACGCGTGGCAGTAGCAGCTTTGCACGTGCTTTTGACGGCAGTGTTGTGGACGGTGTGAGCGATGGCACTGGTACACGCTTAAATTCGTATGACAGTTTGTTTGAACGACAGCCGTTTGAATGAGAATTTTTCTAAATATGATGATTTAGATAGCGATATTAATGCGTGTATGGAAAACGGTGCACTTGATAGTGATCATATTGATATTGACAACCGGGGGTCTGAATGTGCCTGTATGTAATAATAAAATATTCAAACTTCTTTCTTGGAATGTGAATGGTTTACTCTCAAAAGTTTTTGACAATGCTTTATTTCTTATGCCTGTGGTTTTGATTTTTATATGCTTTGGAGAAACGTTCGTTGAAACTTGTAGCATGGACATGTTTGTTTGGGGTATAAAGCCTTTATCAAACCTGCTGTAAAACTTGTCATCAGGGGAGAAGATCTGGAGGACTCGTTTGTTTGATAAAACAAGAATTTGTTCCCTTCGTATCATATGTAGAAGTTTCATTGCTCGAATGTAGCTGTGTTTTTTAATTGAAAAATCGCTTTTGGTACACAGAAAACATTGCTTTGGTTTGTACGTATATTCAGCCTGAAGGGGCTCCTTTCTATAATTCTTTTAATGTTTGATAATGGTATTCTATGTTGGAAGACTGTTTGGATGACTGCTTGTGCTCTCTTGGGTGACATTGACATAGTACTGTGTGGCGATTCTGAAAAGCAGGACGGCAAATT
>JADBJO010011766.1:0-27794 GCA_016801955.1 Conus betulinus
GATTTTCATCTGTTCAAACTTTGTTCTTACTACCTGACCTTTGCTGTAACTTCGAACTCTGACCTAACCCCCCTCAACTTAGAATCGTGCGCAGTGTGGTCTGAAAACTTAGCAGATGTGCTGTTGCATAGGCTAAATGGACTAGTCCGCACGCAATGACAAGCTGAAAAAACTGGAAGCAAAACTGTCACACAACAACATCGCTCCATGGGAGAAGAGATGGGGGGGGGGGGGGGGGGGGGGGGGGGGGGGGGGGAGGAGGGGGGCGCCTGATTTCGACGATGTCTACTAACAGTGAACTCCCTTATTTTCGGCTGTCCAAGTGCGGTCCATAGGACTGTCGGACTGTCATGGCTCTTGTCAATCACTCGTCGGGATAGTTAGATTTATTCCTCTCAAATTTAGTCCCCCCACCCCCACCCCCAACCCCCTAACTCCCGTCCCCGTTATCTTCCCTCCTCACTCCCCTCCCCCAACTCCCCTCGCCTTCCCTCCCCGATCGATACATCTCTGTGATGTATCCTTCAGACATGACTGGATGTAGTATGTATGTCTGGTGTGTTGACGGTAAAATCTCATCAGACGATCCACAAAGGCAGATTAGCTAGCCAACTGGGGTACTCAGACTATCGGCTAGCTCGTGGAGGATAGGGAGGGGGGGTGGGGGGTAGAAACTGGGTGATGAAAAATATTTACGGGAGAAGCTTAGCTTCAGGACATCATGGTTGATTTTCAGCACGATATGTTTCACGCCAAAAACACCAATAATCATTGAGGTCCTGATTTGGCTCCTAGTAGTCCGCTGGACCCTATAAACACTAACTAACTAACTAACCCATAATCATCGAGGAAACATTAACAATTTAACTGATTTTGCGTGAAATAGCTAATTAACACGTGAAAGCATTTAGTTTCACGTACAATTGCTGTTTTCCTGTCATGCATTCCTAGTGAATGAGCTAAACTCTTTATTGTCGAATTGACAATTGCTAGATATCACAATTATTGTCATATAATGACAACTGCTATTAGTTTTTGTGAACACTGGCTTTTGTCTCCTGAAAACGACAGTGTTTTTGTGTATAATTATGATTTCATGATAAGCAGCTTAATACAACCGTCTTCCTGCCATGTTAGTTGTTTGTCAGGTTAAATTCACTGATTACAATTCTTATTAGCAGCATGCCAGTTGAAAATAACTATTTCTCCAGTAGTACTTAGCCATTCTTCAAGCATAAATCACGCTCACGCCATATAATTCAGATGTTTGTCCCACAGAAAATATAGATATTCAGTTGCTGTTCATGTCGAATTATTGCTTTCTTTTTTCCCCTATTTCTCAAATTGAATAAGGTACTTTTCTCTCGTAATTAGCTTTTTGTCTAATGAAAACAATTTTCCTGTTGTGATCAGCAGTTTATCCACAATAACTAACAGTTTTCATGCCAAACCAACACTTGTCACAGTTTTTTTTTTTTTTGCCACACAAAACAACAACAACAACAACAATAACAACAACAACAACAACACTTGTCAGATGTTTTCGCGTTAAAACAGCACTGATCACCTGTGTTTACATGAACACATTACTCATTAGCTGTGATATTTATGTACTGGTGTGAAAACATTACCCACTAATTTTATTGGTTTGTTTTCAGTATAAACAGTAATCAATCTTTTGGTTCTTAAATACTCATGTACGTATTCTCGTTCATTTGCCCGCTAATGAAACCCCACCGCACTTCATATCCCTCCCCCCCCTCCCCGGTCTCACATTGATGAAACTGACTAGGCTTTGACCAATCCACACAATCTCCGCAACTGAGGTGTGTGACCCACATGTTCACTCAACCACAACATGTCCACTGCAGTCATTGACTCCCCCCCCCCCCCCACCCCTCCTTTCTTTGAACCATCTGCTTCCACCTCCAGTTCTCTCTCTCTCTCTCTCTCTCTCATGTGTGTTTGTGTGGGAGGTGTGGGAGGAGAGGGGACGGGGAGGGGGCAGGGAAAGAGGGTGATGGGTGGGGAGAAGTAGAAGGCGAGGCAGGGGGAAGGGGGTAGTTAGAGGAGGAATTTCGAATGGGCGAGGGAGAGGGAGCATAGAGGGTGGTGGTACGGTTGGGAGGGGGTGTACACCCGTGTGCGTGTCTGTCTGGGTGTATGTGTGTGTGTGACTCAGACTCGGATTCAGATTCGTATTTTAGTTGTCACGAGAACCCTTAAAGGCCTACAGATACAATATGGTAGCAATGATAATGATGACAATCAGTATTAGTCCGTATGCCAGTTAATTATTATATCTGTATGTAATTACATATGTGATTGTGTACCGAGCCAGTTTATTACTATATCTGTATCTTATTACACCTGTGATTTTGTATCGAGCCAGTTAGTTATTATTTCTGCATCTTATTATACTGTCATTGTGTGCCGAGCCTTTTTTGTCTTTACATTTCCATGCAGTCATAAACCTTCTTTTGCGATGTGTGTGTGTGTGTGTGTGTGTGTGTGTGTGTGTGTGTGTGCGTGCGTGCGTGCGTGCGTGCGTGTGTGTGCGTGTGTGTGTGTGTGTGTGCGTGTGTGTGTGTGTGTGTGCGTGTGTGTGTGTGTGTGTGTGTGTGTTTGTTTCTGTGTGTGCGTGCGCGCGCATGTGTGTTTGTCTATGCAATCATAAACATGTGTGTTGTGTGCGTGCACACTGCATGAGTGTGTGTGTGTGTGTGTGTGTGTGTGTGTGTGTGTGTGTGTGTGCGCGCGCGCGTGCGTGCGTGAGCGTGTGTGTGTCCATGCAATCATAAACATGTGTATGCACGTGTGCACACGCGCATGAGTGTGTGTGTGTATGTGTGTGTTAGAGAGAGAGAGAGAGAGAGAGAGAGAGAGAGAGAGAGAGTACTCTGTGGAATGTGCGTGAGAACCTTGATCAGAGCGTATTGCCCCAGTGACACAGTAGTCAGGAGGTACTGACAATGTGGTCACTTCCTCGGTACAACAGTAGCCCAAGGCACAGTGTACACCACTCACCAGCGGACACCCTGCACGAGTGACAGAACAACAGCGCAGAACCAGTGCGTCACAACACACACAGCAGCTTGGATCAGCCGGCTCGCCTTTCCCCAAGACTGTACTCCATAGATGCAAAACCTTGCAAATCGCTTAGCTCTGTTCCACTGGAGGTTCACAATGGTGACCAGAAATATGGGGGAATAGGGTTTTGTTCTGATTTTGTGCATTGGAAAATGGGAAATGGAAAGTGGGGGTGAGGTGTGATTTATGGCCTAATATGTTTTGGTTTTCACATAAACTGCAATACAGCTTTAAAAAAAATTGTTAGTGATTCGACAAGATGATACGGTCAGGCAGATTACAAGACAAACCACGACGCGTTTCGGCCTCTTAGATCTATTTCGGGTAAAACAAACAACATTCAGGACAATGAAAACGAAGAACGAGCAATCACTTATCTTCTCGTATTCGGCGCAAGTGGGTGTTGAATGAAAAGGAGGCCTTTGGGAAGGGAACCATGAGTGTTAGAACAATAACAATGACAATAATGATAATTGTAACAATAGTAATTATAGTGATGATAACGATGATTACAAAACATTGAAATAATATGGGGAGGATACAACCACTCTCTTTTCAAATGAGAGATTGTAGTTATAGTATTAACAGTGGGTAAACACAAAGGGGAGAAAGGAGAGGGGTTAGAGGATAGTAGAACAGCATGTATTTGTTTTTACTTAATGTTATAATGATAATAGTGGTGATAGTAATAATGGTAGAGTAATCATAATAGTAGACAGAATAGAAATGATCAATGTGCAAAAAGCAAACAGTGCTACTGGATGGTAATCATAATGATAGTAGTTATGATAAGTGTAGTAATGTTGGTATTGATAATAATGGTTGGAAAGAATGAAAAATAATCAATTAGTAAGGGCTTATTTTACTATTTGAACAGGAGGGAGAAAGAAAAACAACAAAAAAAGGGGGGGGGGGGGGGGGGGGGGGGGCACACACACACACACACACACACACACACACACACACACACACACACACAGCACGGGAAAGAGGGAAGCACAGAAAAAGTGAAGGGGGAAGAGGGAAGGGAGACTCACACTACCATACCTCCCACAATTTACCTCATATGAGAAAAAGTAAGGGGATCAACAGGCAACCTTGTTTCACACCTCTAGGACATTCAAAATAATTTATATGACAGCATTTAGTTGTTGAGCACACTGACAGAGACGTGTGTGCGCATTAGCCGTGTCCAAAATAAATGTTTTTCTGGTGTGCCTATTAACTGTGTCCAGAATATTAGTCTGTCCTGGTGTGTTCATTGACTGTGTCCAAAATACACGACTGCCCCTGCTTACATGTCTCCACTACAAGAGTCTATGTCCTATTAACTTCACTAACCGTGCGCAATATATACGTCTGCCCCGGTCTGCGTATTAAATGTGTTTAAGATATACGTCTCTTTTGATATACGTCTCTTTTGATGACATGAACAGTTTCTGAGACTAGGCCTCGACCTCAGATCTTCATCCTTGAGTTTTAAATCTCTCTCTCTCTCTCTCTCTCTCTCTCTCTCTCAGAGCACATAGTTTTGTTACATTAACAGGTTCTACCACCACAACCATTGTGGTGGAGTGGGGACGGGAGGATGGTCAGGGGATGAGGGGTAGGGTGACGGCAGCCATTATTTTTCCTGTTGATAAAGAACAAGAAAGACAACTTTACTGGTTCACACTGCTGTACAATGTTTCAACGAATGTTTTCATCTTCCACATTGCGTGCCGGAGTGGTTATATCTCAGCATATATTTATCATTTATTGTGCTCAATAAACACACACATACACACACGCGCGCGTGCGTGCGTACAGGCACACAGAGTCACAAACGCTCAAAGTCACACACACACACACACACACACACACACACACACACACACACGCGCATGCACACACACACACACACACACACACACACACACACACACACACACACACATATACACACACACGTGCACGCGCGCGCGCGCGCACACGCAAACATACAGGGTAAGATTCCAAACTGTTACAAACACGCAGAGTTAGGCGATTTGGAAGACTTTGTACCTGTGGTGTACAGTCTAAGGAAAGCTGACCAGAGCTGCTGTTGTCCACGTCTAGGTGACGCAATGACCGTGAGCTTTGTTGTCTCTTCCTTGCTGGCGCACGGTGTGTTAAGGTGGACCGGCCTATCTGCTGGCCACTGCGCCTGTGGCCAGTCTTGACCCACTGACAGTGACGATGACACTTCACGGAGACGGTGTCCAGGTGTGTTCTCCTTGACAGTTTTGGAGGCAGTGGTGATACGCTCTGATAAACCAGGTACAATTAACGCTGTTTTACAAAGACAGGGAACACACACTGCACACACAGACATTAACACACACACACACACACACACGAGAACTGTGCAAGCAGGGGAAAACGCTGAGAGAGAGAGAGAGAGAGAGAGAGAGAGAGAGAGAGAGAGAGGTTCAAGATTTATAATCTTTATTACTCAAAGGCAACGATGTGTGAGAAATTGCCCAGTCTTCACGTCTTTTCTCCCTTTCCAACTTAACTAAAAAACAAAAAAACAAACAACAAAAAAAACAACAACAACAACAACAACAACAAAAAAGAACGAAAAAAAGAAGAATAAATAAAAAGAAAACAAACAACAACAACCAAACAAAGTGCACATCAACGGAACAGATGATAATGATGATCACAATAATATTAAAAATAATGATGATAATGACGACGACAACAACAACAATGATAATAACAATAACATCAATAATAATAATAATAATAATAATAATAATAATAACAAGAAGTTATCATGATAACAATAATCATTATAGTAATGATAATGAAAATAGTGATTCCAATAATAATAATGAGAATAATAGTAATGATGATAAAAATAGTGGTGACGATGATGATAAAATATTCAGGTAGCACATTCAGGAGGAATTAAAAACAATACTAGTTACAAGCAAACAAACCTGGTTGATACTGTGTTTTGGTCTCCTATTCACAAGTGAAAATATGTGAATCGACTGGTTGATGCTTTGACCTAATGAATGGCAGTTTCGTATTGATCTGAAGTTTAGGGCTCGCGCGCGTGCGCGCGTGCGTGCGTGTGTATTTATGTCAGTGTGTGTGTGTGTGTGTGTGTGTGTGTGAGAGAGAGAGAGAGAGAGAGAGACGAGAGAGAGAGAGAGAGAGAGAGAGAGAGAGAGAGCTTTAAAGTTTATCTTGTGCACGTGCACTGAAACATTGATTATTCTTCCCATTAAAAAGGTCATAAGTTCAAAATAGCGATTACAACGCTTATTCTCCCACCGCGCTCTTTAGGGACATGCACGTACTGCCTTTCAATTTGGCACCTGTGGGCTTCTTTGTCTAAAAGCGTGCCCATTCTCTATAACATTAGTTTTGGCGCGCGCTTGCAGATTGTGGTAAAAACGCGCTCTTGTTGGAAACATACGACCAAAACAACTTGGGAGAGAGAGAGAGAGAGAGAGAGAGGGTGGGGGTGGGGTGGGGGGTTGTTCATTGTGTTGGCCGTCCGTCCCCTGTGGCGTATACGTGTGTGGCTTGGACCACACGTTTACACAGACATCCGAAACGGAGGCAGAGAGAGAGAGAGAGAGAGAGAGATGTTTTGTCTCTTCGTCCATATCTTTTATGTGCATGACGGACAGACAGACACAGAAGATGAAAAAAAGATGACTAGAAGAAACATCTTTCAAAAGGAAAAAGCGAGGTGACTGAAGACGGGAATGGGAAGCAAATTTTACAAAAGAAAAGTCTTATCTTTCAAAAGGAAAAGCGGTGTGACTGAAGACGGGAATAGAAGCAAATTTACAAAAGAAAAGTCTTACTTCCGCCAGAAAATCCAGACAAACAGATTACAGGACAAAACACGATGCATTTCGACCTCTTGGGTCTCTCCTGGCAAAAAAAAACAACGTTTAGGACAATGACAATGAAGAACGGGCAACCACTTATCTGCTGATGTTCGGCGCAAAACTGGTGTTGGAATTGTCCTAAATGTTGTTTGTTTTCACCTGAAGAAGACCTAAGGGTCGAAACGCATTGTGTTCTGTCCTGTGATCTGTTTGGATTGTTTTTGCGTAACTAATAAGTTCTCTTTAAAAAAAAATTGCTTCAGTTTCCGCTTAGGTCACCTCCCTTTGAAACTAAAGAACAGCTGGTCCCACTCAACGTTGGTCTGGACTCTGTACAGTGCGCCACACTGCGCCGCGGGAAACTGCTGGCCCCTTCAACATGGCGGTGGAGAGGAACGCACTCGCTCCACTTTCTCTTCACGGGGTACTCCAGTTTAAAAGTCGATGGTCTGGACGCTGCCATTGCATAACTATCCCTACGTCAGAGAGGCGTGACTGCATGCCATGTGTGTGTGTGTGTGTGTGTGGAGGGGTGAAAACGGGTGTAGAAAAGGAGACACTGAGCGTGGAAGAGGGAGGAACAGAGGAAGGTGGGGATGGGGGGGGAAATGGTAGTTCGCAGACAAGGGAGATAAATTTAGTTTTCAAAACGAGGTGACTGAGGGCGGAAAATGAAGCAAATTTTTAAAAGACAGGGTATTAGTTCCGCCAGACGATACAAAACAGACTACAGGACGAAAAACACAAGGGAGATAAATGTCATTGCTGGTTGATTGAAACGTGACGGTCCGTTCACGTGACACTAAGTACGGATTTCCTTTGACGTTTTCCGTCGGTATTGACGACGAAAGAAAATGAAGTCTTCGCTCTTCATTGCCACTGGCGATGTCGCTGAGAAGATTGTACTGAAAACGGCAAGCCCCAGACATTCTTCCCAAGGACTAGTACGTTTCGTCCAGCCAGATCTTTTTGTCGCCTGTCCTCGGCAAGGGGCAGAACGTTTCACTCGTGATTTCACACGAAATTATCTTCCTTGCCCCAAATGAACGGTGACAAGCTTGTTGCCGCAGTCATATCTCAGCTTGAATCTAAGAGAATGCTGATAATCGCTGCTGCGTGGAAAAAAACGTGGCAAGTGCGTAAAAACCCTACAACTCATTGTCCAACAAAATAATCTCTCTCTCTCTCTCTCTCTCTCTCTCTCTCTCTCTCTCTCTCTTCTCCAGTTACTGATCGCGGCAAACAACAAGCACAGTTTTCTCGCACATCGCCGTGTTTATTTCTTTCTTCAACAAAATAAGCTCTGACGTGCTCCCTTCCCCCTCTGACCCAACTCACCGCTCTCTCTCTCTCTCTCTCTCTCTCTCTCTGTGTCTCTCCCCCCCCCTCTCTCTCTGTCTGTCTGTCTCTCTCTCTCTCATGATACAAATGTATTCGATTTGTTTAGGCTTTATGTACGACGATAAGGACACGTAGAATCAGGTCACTAAATGAACGATTGCGCCAGTGTGGTCGTATTATGATTGTTGGATTGGATTCTCATGGTTCCTTTCTATCACTTGGCATGACTTAGCTACAGCGTATTCCCTCCCCTTCCTTCCATTCACCACCTCCCTTTTTATCTCCCTCCCCTCCCACTTTCTGTTACCCCGTCCCCTGCTGCCGTCCCTCCCTAATGAGTAGCTGGGAATGACGTATCAATCAGGCGTAAGTGCATGATAGTGTAAGCGTGTGTGTAGTGTGGTGACAGTAAATCTAATCAGACTACACCCCTAGCCAGATTAGCTAAGCTGGTCGGCGGGGGGGGGGTACTTTGTGTTATCGGCTATAGTAAGGGCGGAGGAGTTGGGGTGAGAGCTGTAGAAAGTGGTGGTATTGTCAAATATCTATGGGATATACTGGCTTTCAAACGTTAGACTGTTTCAATAGCGTTTTTTTCACGCGAAAACGGCAACAACAACCTTCGAAAAAGAAAAGATAATTAATTATATGGGCGTCACTTCAAATATCGCGTACCACCACGCAAATTGTTAGTGTTGGGTTTTTTTTTTTTTGTGAAAAGAGTTCTCCATCTGCGGGAAAGCAATTATATTTTGTTTGTAAAACCAAAGTTTCCCATAACAATCGTCATTTTTTTGGCTAGCCCCCCCCCCCCCCCCTCCCCTCCCCCCCCCCCAATTTCACATGATAAAGTACCTAATCTTGTCATTATAGTGTTGAACATAGCTAATCATGGCCACACACACACACACACACACATACACCGCTTATTTTCACATGATAACAGATATTTTTAGGGGATAACTGGCCTTTGTCACATGGAAACAAATGTATTCACTCAGTGGTTGACTATTTTCCTGTAATATTATGCTTTATATCACTTGTATATATCTGCTATCCCATAAGAATTAGTTGTTTGTTAAGTTAAAGCACTGCTATAATATCAGGTGTTTTTCAGGTGACAGTCATTGCATTCCCATGATGATTAACATTGCTGTTTCTCCCCTAACAAGAAGTCGTTTTTCTCGCGTGGTTTTATTTTATAGTTAGCTGTAGTTGTTTTATTTTACACGCGTGAATCACACTGTGATAGTTAGCACTTTGTCAGTCGAAAATCATAGCTTTGCTGCACTGATCAAGCTGTTTGAAAGGTACAGTAGCATAGCTTTGCCGCACTGATCAAGCTGTTTGAAAGGTACAGTAGCATAGCTTTGCCGCACTGATCAAGCTGTTTGAAAGGTACAGTAGCATAGCTTTGCCGCACTGATCAAGCTGTTTGAAAGGTACAGTAGCAGCGTGTTCGTGATGAGAAGCTTTGTGGAGAAAAAAACAAAATCTTTCTTCCTGTGATAATGAACCCGCTGTCCAAAAGTCACAGCTTTTTCTTGATAATCAGCTGTTACGATTATGTAATAATTGTCTTTTGTTATACCAAAACAGCACTTATCAGCTAAGAAGTTGTTACTCATGACATTTTTTTTTCTTGATGTGAGAATAATACAAAATAAGTAGTTTCCCGTATAAACGGCACTTACAGACAATATACTTCCTTTATCATCTGGTTTACCTAACAAGTACCCCCCCCTCACCGCACTCACCGCTACCCTCTCCCAGCCATGTCTCTCCCATTGACAACCGCCGCTGGTGGTTAGTACTGGCAACTTTCACATGACCACCCTTGTTGGGGTGTGGGGACACAGGTGTACACATGTGGCGTGGGACCCGCCGTCCCCCTTTTCCACAGGCTACACGCCACAAAATAGGATTTTGTACTGAAAATAAAAACAATGTAATCCATCTAAGCATTTTGAGGAAATCACGATCTTCAAATATATGACCTTTCGTTAGTTGACATCCATTTCAGGCCTTTGCACTCATCCGGTCCGTGACCCTATCTTTCCGCCAGCTCCGAGAAACAAAACAGTCTCATTCCTTATATTTTAATCTGTCTGCTTCGAACCAGCCGGCTTATACCTAGATGGCCATATGGAAGAAAATGAGAAGAATCAACTTTCAGGCACAATAAAAATTCTCAAAACAATCTGCTTGCGCCAGTCTGTAAATACTCGACTCTTTAAGCACGGCCTTGGCGCATTAATTTTTGGTGTGCAGCCACAACACGTCCAGGACAGTCATTGCTGCACTGTCCCTCTGTGTTTTGGTACACATCTCCACCTTCACCCCCCCTCTCTCTCTCTCTCTCTCTCTCTCTCTCTCACGTTTCCGAGCACGTGTGTGTGTGTGGTGTGTGTGTGTGTGTGTGTGTGCGAGCGCGTTTAGGTACATGTGTTTGCTGGTTGGGGAGGAGGGGGTGGGGGGGGGAGAAGGCATGAGCGTGGGGATTGAAGAAAAATATTGAATGGCAAGGTGAAGGGGGGGGGGGGGGGGGGGGGGGGTAAAGGGGGATGGTGTGTATGTGTGTGTGTGTGTGTGTGGTGTGTGTGTGTTGGGGGAGAGGCAGGCATGAGCGGGAGGTGGGAAGAAAAAGATTGAATGGGAAACGGGGGAGAAGGGGGAAGGAAAGAGGATGGTGGGGGTTGGGAAACAGGGAATTCTCTCTCTCTCTCTCTCTCTCTCTCTCTCTCTCTGTCTCTCTCTCAAAGGGGCTGGTGGGGATTGGGAGAAGGGGAATATCTCTGTGTGTGTGTGTGTGTGTGTGTGAGAGAGAGAGAGAGAGAGAGAGAGAGAGAGAGAGAGAGAGAGAGAGATTCTGTGTGCGGATGGGTTTCGGCCAGTGCTTGCACACCGTCATCGCTGCTGTCAAAAACAGCCATCTAGTAACGTCTGTCAGTGTGTGGACAGGGCTTGACTGCCCCCCCCCCCCCCCCCCCCCCTTTCTTTATCAGAGCGTATCACCTAAGCTCAGAAGTGCAGAGAAAACGTTGTCACTGCCTCTGGGTCAAGAAGAGCCCGCGGCACACAGTGTCCAGACAACGGGCAGAGCGCTGAACAGTGGCCCGCCCGTTGAGATGAACCTCGAGACTCGTTGCCTAAGGCACTTTGGAGTTGACACACACAGCAAACAAACCAGCCAGTTCGCCTCTTCACCGACTGTAGTCCATGGATTCAAAACCTTCTCAATCGCTCAGCTCTGCATTTACTCTGCTTGTTTACAATGAAGGCGGGAAATGTGGGGAGGTTTTTTTTTTTATATTGTGGATAGGGGAGTTAGAAAGTGAAGGGTGGGAGTAAGGTCGAGGTATTTATAATCTTTTTCACTTTTAGATTTGATGCACACTGTAATTCAGTTGTTTGAAACTGTATTGCAGGTTATTTATTGGAATGCATGCCTCTCTTAAAGACTGCGCTGAGCAGGACAAACAACTGAATTGTTTGGGAGTTATATCTAACAAACACAACACAGAATTGTGTGAAACAGATATTGTAAAAAAAATTACATCGGATCGTGTCCAGCATAGATAATGAGCATAACATAGAATTACGTAGAACACATTTAATGAGCAAAACATAGTTAATCAGCAAAACACAGAACGGCATAGAAACACTGTAGATGAACGCAACACAGAACTATCATGAGAACAAAGTAATGAGCAGAACACAGGATAGTGTAGAAGACAACTAACGAACACAACACAGAACGATGTAAAGCACATTAATAAACAAGAGAGAGCACTATACTGAGCACAATGAACGCAAAAGAGAACGATGAAGATGACAGTTAATACGCCAATGCAAAATGGTGTTGAATGCAAAGAATGAAGGTAATACGGAACGATTTGTTACACCACAGCAGAATTGAGTACGGCAGGACTAATGGATACACAAAGACAGACAGGAATTTGAACACCAGCACTGAACACAACAAAACAACATATATTTTGGACAGAGTTAATGACACGGTTAATGAAAACAATTGCTAGGAATTAATAATCGACAATTCCAGACAGATATACATATTGGACATAGTTAATGTAAACAATGAAACAGACCTATATGATAGGAATAGTTAATCGACACACCCAGACAGACACATATAGTGGACATAGTTAACATACACAGTGAAACAGACCTATACCATAGGAACACTTAATTGACACCTAGATAAACATATATGTTGGGCACCGTTAATGTAAACAATCAGGCAACCATATACTCCAGACACAGTTGATGAACACACCAAGCCAGACCATGTTTTGAACACAGTTAATGTAGGCAATAAGACAGACATATATTGTAGACAAAGTAAATAGGGAGACAGACATATATTCCAAACACAGATGATGAACACACCAAGACAGACGCATGTTTTGAACACAATAATGTAAACAATGAGACAGACATGCATTGTAGACAAAGTAGATAGGTGCATAAAGGCAGCAGCCATACATATCTAGACAAAAAATGACCTTTTCTAGGCAGCGTAGTAAAAAACTCTCACCTTAAAGACATCTTCATACAAACGTGTGTGTAACTTCTGCCCCCCCCTCCCCCCCACCTGCCCCCTCCCAGATCAGCTGTTTTTTGTTTCGTTCATTTAACTGATGTGTAAATCCCTCCTTGTTAAACTGAATCAACCAAGGAGGGGGTGGTGGTGGTGGTGGTGGTGGCAGCAGTAGTAGTAGATGCTTTGCTCAACTGAGTTGAAAACTAATACATAAACCATTTGTTCAACTGATCTGAACTGAATCACCCAACTTTTGTTTACCTCAGTTATGAATTGTTTGTGTAAATGAGTCATCAATGGGCCTTTGCTCAGCTGACTTCTTTTCACTTTATATTAAATCAGTGAAACTAAGTACAGTAGAGAGAACGCTTGCAAACTTATTGGTATGTAACACGCTTCTATTCTGACTGAAAAAGAGGAGGAGGAATGTGAGTGTGGTGTTAAGGGAGAGGGATAGACAGACAGAGAACAAGACAGAGCTCTACTTGTGGAGTGCAACCTTCATTGCCGTTGTCCAGTTAAGTGCTCACGTGATCACTCTGAATGCAACAAGGACGTGAGCCTGTGATTGGTCAGATTTGTCCACACAGGAGCAGGGTAGAAATACCCCTCTGTCCCAACAGTGTGGCGCAGTGTACAGATTCGCAGATTCACACAGGTACACGGAAGAACCCAGGCCGAAGAACATGCCGACTTTAAAAGATCTTTTCGCGCTACGCGCAGGAGGCGTACGACGCCAACGTTAAAGTAAGTGAACGTTCTGGAATTTCTGCACTTCTGTGTGACACTAGTGATGTATAATCTTGCTATTAGTTGTTACTGTTTGTTTTTTTCCCCTTCACCACTTTATTTATAGTATTCGTGATATCTGAAACTGT
The DNA here is from genome assembly GCA_016801955.1 of Conus betulinus. NCBI lineage: Eukaryota > Metazoa > Mollusca > Gastropoda > Neogastropoda > Conidae > Conus > Conus betulinus. Next base: position 13,749 of record JADBJO010011766.1, read on the forward strand.
GAGCGGTTAGTAACCTACATCTCTTTTGGGGGGGAGGGTCCTACCTCCATTTTTTTTCCCTCACTTTCTTGTCTTTCTTTTTTCTTGCTTATTTTCCGTTTTTCTATTTCGTTTTTCGTTTTTTTTTTTTTTTTTTTTTTTTTTTGAGTGGGACCTCAATCCTCCTGTTTTCCCCACCTTTATGTCTTGCCTCCCTTTGTTTAAAACACGCTCTTACACCACGCACCGTCTGTATGTTTCATTATCGATGGACATTCGCCTGCTGACTTCAATACATTTTAACATATGAGATGGACTGTCTAGGTGTATTACTGTGCTGATGTGTGATCTGATGTGCATCATGCCACGAGTGTTCTCACCGCATGATTCCAGTTCAGTTCTTTGCTTGTTCCAAGCAGCAGATTGTTGTGACAGCAGATTGTTGCGACAGCAGATTGTTGTGACAGTGTATCAGAAGACAGATTGTTGTGACAGTGCAGCAGCAGCAATAATTGTTGTGACAGTGTATCAGCAGAGAGATTGTTGTGACAGTGTAATAGCAGAGATTGTTGTGACAGTGTAATAGCTGCAGAGATTGTTGTGCCAGTGCAGTAGCAGATTGTTGTGACAGTGTAGCAGCAGCAGAGATTGTTGTGACAGTGCAGCAGCAGAGATTGTTGTGCCAGTGCAGTAGCAGATTGTTGTGACAGTGTAGCAGCAGAGATTGTTGTTGTGACAGTGCACTAGCAGATTGTTGTGACAGTGTACCAGCAGACAGATTGTTGTGACAGTGCAGCAGATTGTTGTGACAGCGCAGCAGTAGATTGTTGTGACAGTGCAGCAGATTGTTGTGACAGTGCTGCAGCAGATTGTTGTGACAGTGCAGCAGCAGAGATTGTTGTGACAGTGCAGCAGCAGATTGTTGTGACGGTGCAGCAGCAGAGATTGTTGTGACAGTGCAGCAGACAGTAATTGTTGTGACGGTGTAGCAGCAGACAGATTGTTGTGACGGTGTTTGTGTAGCAGCAGACAGATTGTTGTAGCAGCAGACAGATTGTTGTGACAGTGTAGTAGCAGAGATTGTTGTGACGGTGTAGCAGCAGACGGCGGCGGGTTTAATTCCATGGCTGATTCTGTGCGCAGGACGAGAGAAAGTGTTGCCGCGGAACGATCTGCGGCATCTGCTGAATAGGTCAGTACACTATGACACTGTGACGTAACGCACGTGACACTGACGTTTTGCACGTGTTTTTACACTGTGACACTGTCGTTTTGCACGTGTTTTACGCTGTAACACAGACGTTTTGCACGTGCCCTCAAAGCTTTTTTTTTTCTCTCTGTAATTAAGATAAGTGCAGGCGTGCCTACCGTCCCTGACCATATGGACTTTGTCCCGGAAAGTTGATTTTAGAAGCCACTGTCCCGGAAATCCCGGATTTGTAACATGTGTCCCGGAAAAAAAAAATCGGGCGTCGCGGACAAAAAAACCGGGAGTAAAAAAGCCGTTCTTATCGTGCTGTACGGAAGTGAGCCAAGAAGAATATCGTTAGAGTGAGAGTGAGTAAACGTAAATTAAATACGGGGGTGGGGGGGGGGGGGGGGGGGGGGGGGGGGGGGGGGGGCTTTCACTTTCAAGTCGGAACATGGCGTCGACAGAGGACACTTGATGTTGACACAGAGTCGGATTCTGACTCTTCGAATGGGTCAGAAAGGAGTGAAAAGAAGAAGAAAAACGACCAGGAAGCGAGTTGTGTCTTCAGAAATGAATTCTGACTCAGGTTTTACGGAATTGTCCCCGATACTGTCTATATTGTCCCTAAAAGTAACTTTTGGGGTAGGCATGCCTGCAAGTGTACCAGTGGGTGTTACCCGTAATTTCGATGCAGTATGCCTATGAAAGGCTGTACGGGATTAAAGTATGGGACATAATTATTTTATAAAAAAAATAATGGTGTATGAAAATGTGTACTCGGTAGTTTTCTGGTTTTCAGTTCTTTCTATTTTGCCAGACCTTTTAAGCGTCTCTTGACAGCAGAGGAACTGAATGAGGTTTGAGCACAGAGAGAGGGTATAAAGTGGAGACTCGTGTTTTGTGCCTTAGCTAGATATATTGCAAATAAGACTATTGATCAGGGTATAAAGTGGAGACTCGTGTTTTGTGCCTTAGCTAGATATATTGCAAATAAGACTATTGATCGACAGATCGATAGATACTTATACACAGACAAGACGTTGATAGAGATACGTAGATAAAGACGTTGATAGAGATACGTAGATAAATAGATGCATAGATATATGAAACAGACCTATAGATAGATGAGACAGACATATAGATAGATAGATGAAATAGACATAGAGACTGATTGATACGCACGCGCCCGCACTCGCACGTGCAGACACTCGGACAGACGAAGACGGACACAGAGAGAAATGACGCTGTTGTTTGAAATGCCGTAATGAAGTCATATCTACGAAATATGTAACGTCAGACATCGATTCCTGTTGGAAGGTACCTCAGTGACGTCGTTTAGGTGTCGTAGCAGACCGCAATGATGGACAACTGATGTGTATTCTAATATGACGTAAATCTCTGTGAACGCTGCGGAAGAAAAGAGAAATAGTCACTCCAATACGAATTGAGACCACTTAATTCCATTTTTGTATCTGTCTAAACTACCAGTATATTACTAATATACATGTTCATGAATCGTTCTGTCTACATATTTCTCGTTCTGTATTTCTTTTCATCAGTCAGATTTAATTACATTCAGTCAGTCAGATGATGAATGTGTCAGTGACGGCATAAGCAGAATCTTCAGAGGTGTGGAAATGACCTAATTCGTGGAATTTAGCAGGAGGAAAGAACAAGTCTCTCCTCCGCACATTTTTCTGTGTCTATCCATTGCTGTGTTATACATCGCTTGTTTTTGCCATTCAATTGTTCATCATATATTTCCTTTTTACCAACACGGGTTACACCGTAGTTTAACGCTACTGTTCTCAGACGAATGTCGGAGTACGGGCAATCATCGGGGAAACTATCCGTATACGATGAGATAAGAATGTTGCTTATAGCCCAGCCGACCGACCGCAAAGGACCACATCAGGGCTGTCACAACGTTTAAATCAACTCGCCAGTCATTTAAAAAAACAAACAAACAAAAAAAAACTATCACACATCTCTTTAAATATCTTCTAGAAACGCACCAGAAACTTCGTTAAAAATCTTTCTTTCTTTCGTAAAATCATAAATTGGATGAAAAATGTTAATCTCTCTCAAAAACCCAAAGATCACGTCAGGTGGGACATCTCTGGACAGGGTTTTCATGGACTCTGCTGTAAAATGTTTGTGTCTCACATCGTGCAAGTCCCAACACTCCAAAAGAACATGTTTCACTGCTATCTGTATACATTTTTATGTTTGTTAGCTATGGCAATGGAAGAAGAAATTTCTTTTGTCAGTGTTTGTCTTTTAAATGAGCAGTTGCAGCCTGTTTGGGCTATGTTGCTGTGTTTTCACGTACGAATTATATGAAAAAAAAAGAATACGGCAGTAAAGGAACAATAACCAGGTTTGACGTATGATAATGATGTTTCGTCTTTGACTATCTCGGCATCAATACAATAATAGAGGTTTGAAGCGTGATGCTGAGGACTCTGGCATACATGTCGGCATCGATACAATGATAGAGGTTTGGAGCGTGATGGTGAGGACTCTGGCATACATGTCGGCATCGATACAATGATAGAGGTTTGGGAGCGTGATGCTGAGGACTCTGGCATACATGTCAGCATCGATACAATGATAGAGGTTTGGAGCGTGATGCTGAGGACTCTGGCATACATGTCGGCATCAATACAATGATAGAGGTTTGGAGGCGTGATGCTGAGGACTCTGGCATACATGTCGGCATCAATACAATGATAGAGGTTTGGAGCGTGATGCTGAGGACTCTGGCATACATGTCGGCATCAATACAATGATAGAGGTTTGGAGCGTGATGCTGAGGACTCTGGCATACATGTCGGCATCAATACAATGATAGAGGTTTGGAGCGTGATGCTGAGGACTCTGGCATACATGTCAGCATCAATACAATGATAGAGGTTTGGAGCGTGATGCTGAGGGACTCTGGCATACATGTCGGCATCAATAACAATGATAGAGGTTTGGAGCGTGATGCTGAGGACTCTGGCATACATGTCGGCATCAATACAATGATAGAGGTTTGAAGCGTGATGCTGAGGTCACTGGGCATACTTGTCGTGGTAGCAAAGACCGAGGAGGGGTTTGAGGGGTGCTAGTAATGTCATAACTATCCATGTTGTAGAAGGTATTTGATATTATTCCACTGGTCAACATGGACATGAATTACAAGGCAAAACACGATGCGTTTTGACCTTAAATCTTCTTCAGGCAAGACAAACAGCACCCAGACAACGAAAAATAAGGAACGAGGTGGTCATAATCTCGTCTTCTCATAATCGTCGCAAGATAATGTTGCTTATAGCCGAGCCGACCGCAAGGGGCCACATCAGGGCTGTCGCCACGTTAAAATCAACTCAAGTCATTCATTCAAACAATAATTCTTTAAAGTACATTGAAAAACCCACCGTCGCAAGATAGGCGTTCTTCAATTTCATTGTCCCAAGTGTTGCCTTGCCAGAAGAAGAGCTAAGAGGTCTAAACGTGTCGTGTTTTGTCTTGTAATTCGTTTGTCCATGTTAATTAGTAGAGTTGTTTTCAACACCCTTTTTAAAACTTGTTTTGATTTCCGCTCGTCACCACCTCACTTTGCAATTATCCATGTTGTTGTAGAAGAAAAGAGGTGGAGGACGAGGGGAATGTGAAGGCCACCTCATCAAAAAGGTGACACACTGTTCCTTCATTCCTGTGTGTAATCCTGGCTGTCTATGGTCTATCGCTGTCACCTTGTCTGCATGTCTTTGTCTAGGTCGTAAAAAGGCCAAATGTCTATCATTGTCACCTTAACTTGTCTGTCATTCTGTTCGCCTCGGTCGTAAAAGAGCCCAGTGATCTCTTTGTGAAAAATGAATTGTGTTCATTTACCTTTGGCAATATGGGAAAATGCTAAAACTGCGTCACGTAGACTGGCAAATCACCCATGTTGCAAAGTTTTAATCTTTAAATCTTTCGTCTCGCATCAGCAAACTGCACATCTTTCACCTGTTTTTTCCTAGGATTTATATTTGGAGGACTGGTCAAATTTCAATTTCAACAAATTGAAAAGATTAAACATGGTGTCGCGTGATATCGCAGGAACAAAGATGTTATTTCAAGCCTGATGGTGATATTATAACAAATGTCGCAGCTGCAAACACTGGATGATTGAAATGTTTTAAACATTATGACATCAAATGCATACACGTCAGCAGCAATCTAACACCGTATCATTGAGGTATGTGATGACGTCATTCATCCCTGTCGCAGCAGGCGAGAAAAGGAGATGGAGGAAGGGGACACCACTCGAACAAGAACGGTTCAGGCAACTTGCGTTCGCAGTCGGAAAAAGGAAGGAAAGGAATCGTTGGTAAGTGACTGAAAGACCACACGCGCGCGCGCGCGCGCGCGCGCGCACACACACACACACACACACACACATAAACGCGCGCGTGCACACACACATACGCACTCCCAAACACACACACACACGCACACGCGCGCGCGCGCGCGCGCGCGCACACACACACACACACACACACACACACACACACACTCACTCCCCACATCTCTCTCTCCATCTCGTGAGTTGACTCTGTGTGTGTGTGTGTGTGTGTGTGTGTGTTACTGTAACGCGTGCTTTCTCTTTAGCTTTGTGTCTTCCATCCTGTCACTCCTCCCCGTCGTCTCTTTTTGTGGTTTCTATCTCTCACTCACTCACTCGCTCTCTCTCTCTCTCTCTCTAATTTTGTAGAGCAGTTTCCTTTTCAATACGTTTCTTTCTGCATATGTGTATATGTTGTGCTTTTGTGTGCTGTTTTGAAAGAACACTGTTTTCTCCCCCCCTTTGGCATGAGGCCATTAGGCTATTGTCCAATGAAACTCTCAAATGTCTCTCCTCCCTTTCAAATTCTCATTTTCTGTTCTGTCCCACTCGCTCGCTCTGTCTCACTTTCTCTTTCTCTGTCATCTCCCACTCGCTCCCCCCTCCCTCCTCCCTTTCTGTCATCTCCCACTCGCTCCATCCCTCCCTCCCTTTCTTTTCTCTCCCACTTCGCTCACATTACTCTCTCTCCTCTCTCTCTCAATCTTTCTATATCATCCCCACTTTCGCTCTCCATTGTCTCAAAAAAACTCAAGTCCACCTCTTTCTCACACACACTCACTCTCTTCTCCTCCCCCTCAACTCCCTACCCCTATCTCTCTCTCCTCTTCCTTCCCTTCCCCCCCCTCTCTCTGTGTCCCTTGTCCCTCTCACTCTTTTCTGTTCTCCCCACTCCGGCACTCGCTCCCTCTCACCTCTCGTGCTTTCTCGCTCACGGACCATCTCTCTCCTTTCTGTCTCTTTCCTGGTTGTTCCTGTTCTCTCCTTCTTCCACGCTCGCTCTCTCACTCTCCCGACTCTCTCTCTCTCTCCTCCCTTGTTCTCTCAGCTTTCTCGTCTGATACTTGTTTCCGCAGGTCTCTAGACTTTCCCTCTGATCCTCTTTTTGTGTTCTCTCCCACTTGACTCACTCTGCTCCCTTTGGCCTGCTTTTTTTTTTCTCTCAATGAAAATCTCTCTCTGCCTCTCTCTGCTCCCTCATTCTCTTCTCGTCTCCTCTCTCCTCTCTCTCTTGTCTCTGTCTGTCCTCTCTCCTTCTCTCTCGTCTCTGCTCCTCTCTCTGTCATCTGATCTCTTCCATCCCTCTCTTCCCCTCTTTTCTCTACCTCTCTTTTCTTTTCCCTCTCCCCTCTTCCTCTCTCAATCCCCTCTCCCTTCCCCCTCCCCCCCCTCTCTTCTCTCCTCTTCTCTCTCTCTTGTCCTCTCCCCCCCCCCCCGCCCCCCCAATCCCCCTTCTCTGCCCCTCTCTCTCACTTCTCCTGCTCTTCCTATCTGGTGCTCTGTTCTTCTCGGCTCTCATCCCTCTGTCCCTCCTTCCCTCCCACCTCCTCCCCTCCCCCCCCCGCCTCTCTCCCAGGTCACTCTCTCTCGAATGCCGCTCGGCTCTATTCTCGTCTCTTCCTCTCCCTCTTCTCATCTCCTCTTCCCTTCCCCCTCCCCCCCCCCACTTCTCTCTGTGCTATCTGATCTCTGTTTCTCTCTGATCTCGATATCTTTCCCCCTAACTTTTCTGCTCTGCCTCTCTCTCCTCTCTCATCCTCTCTCTCCCCCTCTTCTCTCTGGGCCCTCTCTCTCGTCTCTCTCTTCTCCTTCTATCCTGCGCTATCATCATCTCTCTCCGCTCTCTCCCCCCCCCTCTCTCTCCTCTCTCTCTCTCTCTCCCTCTCTATCTCTCTCTCTCTCCCCTTCCTCTCTCTGTGCTATCTGATCCTCTATACTCCTGAGATCTCTCCTCTCTCCCCTCCTCTCTCTGTGCTATCTGATCTCTCCCTTTTCCTCCTCCTGTCTCTTTTCTCTCTGATCTCTCACTTCTCTAACCTCTCTCTCTCTTTCTGTAGCTCCGTGCTCTGCCTGCCCCACTCCCTCTCAATCTGATGTCCTTTGTGTCTCTGTCTCTGTCCTTTTTTCTGTATCTCTCTGTCTTTGTCTCTCCTCTTCTCGTCCGCCCCGCTCTCTCCTCTCTTTCCCCTGAGGACCCCCCCCCCTTCCTCTCGTCCTTCTCTCTCTTCTACATTCCATGCTAGTGTATGTGTTATGAAATCCTCGGTGCCGCGCACAGAAGGCAGTGTCGCCATCCCGTCCGGCCTAACCACTTGAAGGGCCCTTGGCCCCCCCCACTTTCCCTGGCAAGGAAAAGTTCCGCCACAGCGAGCCTCTTAGACAAAGTGATGTGTGTGAATGGATGGCGCTGATGATGTCGTGATAGTTGTTACAGTGTGAAGCAGCAGAGATTGTTTGTGACAGTGTGCAGCGAGAGATTGTTGTGAAAGTGTAGCAGCAGAGAGTTCCTTTGTGACAGTGCAGCAGCATAGATTGTTGTGACAGAAGAGCGCAGCAGCACTGATTGTTGTGGCAGGGTAGCAGCAGACAGAGTGAATGTTTTGACAGTGTAAGCAGCAGACAGAGTGATTGGTTTTTACAGTGTAGCAGCAGAGATTGTTTTGTAGTTAACAAAGCATGTAGCAGAGATCTGTTGTGACGGTGTAACAGCAGATGGCGAGGTTTAATTCCATGCCTAATTCGACCCGGCGCAGAGGACGCACAAAGTGTTGCCCACGCGGAACGATCTGCGGCATCTGTCCCTGAATAGGTCATTACACGTGTGACACACTGGACATTTTGCACGTGTATTATAACATTCTGACACTGACGTTTTGCACGTGTCCCTTAAAGCGTGTTTCTTTCTGCTGTAATTTAGATAACTGTGCAAAGACAGACCTATAGATGAAATAGTACACATATAAATATACTAGTCACATAAAGTTAAGCACAGGCCTTTGCACACAGGGGGTTGATTTATCCCTTCAAAAAACATTGTTTTTTTTTGTTATGCGGCAACCATGATGGAATCTCACACAGCAGTGTGTAATCCAGCCTGTGTCAACTGGTAGTGCGCACGGGGGTCTTGGTGACCTCGTACCGCGCGCGGATAAAAAAGTGCAAAGTTTGCGTTAACTGTGCCTGTTTTGCATCAAGCTTGCTGGCGACACAAGATGTGTAAATGAAAAATTCGCTTTTTTTTCCCGTGCAAGAGCAAGTATCTCTCTCAAGTTTTTTTATGCCCCTTCTTTTGGCTGTTTAAGCGCGGGGTGGGTTGTACTGTCAGCCCTTTTTCTCACCATGCCACCACGAAGAAAACCTTAGCACCTTTGACAAAACCAGGGCGATTGCGTGTTGATACAAAGAATGGCATTGCAAAGGCTGAAGTGGTGCGGCGCGACGACTTGGTGTGCATCATTCAGTTATTGTTAGATACTGAATCAGCGTTTTAGGGCGACCAACAGCGTTTTGAAGAGAGGCCACGGTCAGGTCGGCCTAGGCAGACTACTCCCAGAGAAAGATCTTTCGTTTCAATCGAGAGGCAGGGCCCTATTGCAGCGGGATACCACTTCCCCACCAGCATCCAAAGGCAGCTTCGTATGGCAAATAACACCATCCTCAGCCGTCCTTCAAGCCATACGAAACCGTCTTCACCACTTCGGCCAGATCAGATCACGTCGCCCAGCTGTTCGACCACGACTGCTAGCATCAGCCCATAGGCTGGCTCGCCGAGCTTTCTGCCATCGTCATGTGAGATGGAACCAACAACAGTGGTCCCCAGGTCCCTCTTTTCAGATGAGTCGCGGTTTAGTCTTGAACACAATGACGGCCGAACTAGAGTTTTTTTGGAGGCGTGTTGGTGAAACGTTTACATTGATGCAGCTGTTCGCCAGACACCAGGGCCTTTGGGGGGGGAGGATCTGTTATGGTAGGGGATGGGGTGCCTTCAGCCTCCACCACAAGACACCACTCTACCATATATTGATGGAAACCTCACAGGCATCCGCTATCGGGATGAAAATCCTGGCGCCTTTCGTTGTTCCGACCATGCAACGGATAGGACCCATGGCAGTCTTCCAAGACGACAATGCTCGGCCACATAGGGCCCGGGTGGCCGAAAACTTCATTGTGCAGGCCGGCATCAACAGATGATGATTTTCCCCGGCGTCGTATAGTCCCGACCCCCTCAATCCCATCGAGCATATGTGTGGGATGAGTTGGGGAGACGTGTGAAGGAGAACCATCCACCTCCCAGAGACCGCCAGAGTCTCTCTTCCAAATGCTGCAACTGGAATGGCAGAGAATCCCTCAGAGGGTCATCAGAAACACTGGGTCAACTCTCGATGAGGATTCGCTGCTGCGTGGAATGTCTCGCCAATGGCGGTGGCCACACCCACTGATTTTGTGAACTGAACAGATTTTGCGAACTTTGATTTCGACCCATCCTCTGTTTAATTGTCTGTAAATCAACAACCGTTCATTCGATCCCCATGAAATTCAATGTACGTTGGAACAAGATAATGAATTAAATCTGTTCCCAATTTCAAAATCGTGGCTTTTATATTTTGGAAATTATGCGGGTACATGTAAACTGTGCTTAACTTTATGTGACTAGTATATAAAAGTGCCGCCGCAGCAAACATTCATGGAGGATTGAATGTTAAAATGACATCAGAAAAGGCATACACAGTCACAGCAGGAAACAATGTAGGTCTTTGAGGTATGGTGATGATGACGTCATATTCATCCATGTGGCAGCAGGCAAGAAAAGGAGACGCAGCAAGTGGGCACCACTCGAAGACCAGCTCAGGCAACTTGCGTTGGCAGAGCTGAGAGAGATGAAGGAATGGCAGATATCGGTAAGTGACTAAAATCGCAGACTCCACACACGCACACACATACACACCCACACACACTCACACGTACACACATACACTCACACACTCTCTCTCTCTCTCTCATGTACTCGCACATATACAACACAAAATGCACGCTTGCGTGCGCGCACACTCGCGCGCACACACACACACACACACACACACAACACACACACACACACGCACCACACGCCGACGCACGCACTCTTACAAATGCACACACACACATAACAAATACACAAAACACAGACACACACAAACACAATGAACGCCCCAGCGTGCGCACACACACGCGCCACACTCTCTCTTTTGTGAGTTGAATGTGTGTGTGCGTGCGCGCGCGCAAACCCTGCCATCACTTTGTGTCTCCCATCCCATCCTGTCACTCCTCCCTCCCTCTGACTCTCGTCTCTCTCTCTCTCACTCGCTCTCCTCTCTCTCTCTCTCTCTCCTCTCGATGCATTTTCCTTCCTTTGTATATGTGTATGTATATGTTGCGTTTTTGTGTGCTGTCTGAAAGAACACACTGTTAATTGCCCCCCTTGGCATGAAGACCAATAATATCAGGCTATTGTCAATAAAACTGTCAAATTGTCTCTCTCATGGTTGTGTGTGTGTGTGTGTGTGTGTGTGTGTAAAGTAATGTTGACAAACGTTGTTGGCTACTAAATGCTAATATGTTGTATATGTTGTTGTTTGGCGTAATGAATGATTACATGTTTTAAAAGCAGAGGACTGCTGTGTTAACAGGATCTGCCTCCCCCGGACCCCACCAACCCCCTGTACCCAGGCCGGAAGAAGAGAAACAACAGGTAGGACATTGCTTGTCCCTTCATGGCATTGCTCCTTTGGTGTTTGGATGTCACCAGTGTTGCCATTCTTAGCATTGGGGAAAATACTTTGGTGGTGTTGCTGGCACTCGTTGTTGTTGTTGTGTCAGTGTCGTTGATGTTACTTGTATTGTTTAAAATGATCAGTGTTGCTTCCAGGGTTTGTGTTTGTTATGTATTGTTGCCATCAATGTTGTTTGTGATGCTGTTGCCATTCTTATTGTTGATGTTGCCAATACTTCTGTTACTCTGTTGTAATTTGTCTTATTGATATTTTACCATTAGTCTTGGTGTCGACGCCATATTAAAAACTTGGCTATGGATCACTCACACACACACACACACACACACACACACACACACACACACACACACACACATTCACGCACGCGCGAACACACACGCACAAGCACACACGCGCGCGCGCTCCACACACACAGTGTCCATATTGTCAGAAATTAGTCACCTGTGACCAATGTCGACCTAACAGACCATCTGTATTTTTTCAGGCGCCGTTCTCCCCCCTCAACAACAAGAAGTGAATCTGAAGACAGAGAATGAGAATCAGAAGAGCGGGAAAGAACGAGAGAGAGACAGGGGAAGAGAGACAGACAGACAAGTTAATTTGAAGACGAATATTAAGACAGAGAATGAGAATCGGAAGAGCGGAAGAGCGGGAAAGAACGAGAGAGAGAGAGACGGGGGAAACGGACAGACGGGCAGACGGGAGGACAGACAGACAGACAAGTGAATCTGAAGACAGAGAATGAGAATATGAGGAGTGGGGGAAGAACAGGCAGACAGACAGACGGGAGAACAGACGGACGGGAGAACAGACATACAAGTGAATTTGAAGACAGAGAATGAGAATCGGAAGAGCGAGGAAGAACGAAAGAAAGACACGAGAGAACAGGAAGACAGACAGACGGGGAGAACAGACGGACAGAGAGACGGGAGAACAGACGGACCGAGAGACGGGAGAACAGGCAGACAGACATGTGAATCTGAGGATAGAGAATGAGAATGGGAAGAGGAGGAAGAACGAGAGACACGGAAGAACAGGCAGAAAGACAGACGGGGAGAACAGAGAGACAGACGGGGAGAAACAGACCGACAGACAAGTGAACCTAGAGACAGACAATGAGAACCAGAAGAGCGGGGAAGAACGAGAGAGAGACAGACGAACAAGCAGACGGACAGACGGGAAAACAAAACTGACATGTGAATCTGACGACAGAGAATGAGAACGGGAAAAGCGGGGAAGAACGAGAGACGCGGAAGAGCAGGCAGACAGACGGAAGAACAGGCAGACAGACTGACGGAAGAACAGGCAGACAGACGGGAGAACAGGCAGACAGACAAGTGAATCTTAAGACGGAGAACGAGAATCAAATGAGCGAGGAAGAACGAAAGACACGGAAGAACAGGCAGACAGTCAGACGGGAATACAGGCAGGCAGACAGGTGGGAGAACAGGCAGACAGACGGGAGAACAGGCAGACAGATACACGGGAATGCTGTCAGATGGGAATACAGGCAGACAGACGGGAATACAGACAGACAAGTGAATCTGAAGATAGAGAATGAGAAGAACTGGGAAGAACGAGAGAGACGCGGGAGAACAGGCAGACGGACTGTAGACGGGAGAATAGGCCGGCAGACAGAAGAACAGACAGACCGACGGGAGAACACAAACAGACGGGAGAACAGACAGACCGATCTACCGACCGCCGGGGGTGAGAGAGAGAGAGTGTGGGTACTCGAGAACTGGTTGAGTGGGTGTGGGATGGATGGGTGTGACATTTGGCAAAATTTGAAATATTAAAAGCTGCAAATGAAATATTAAAGTGTTGCAAAAAACAAATCTTCCATCTTGCCTGTTTCTTTTTGTTACCACCACCCTCTCTCTCTCTCTCTCCTCTCTCTCTCTCTCTCCCTCCCCTGTGTGTGCGCGCGTGCGCACGTCTGTCTTCACACGCATTCTGCACACCCGTTGGTGACTGTGGTTGCAACGTATCAGCGTGTACTGTGAATATTTGTGCGTCTATTAATCCAAGATGTTCTCTCAAATTTAACTGTATTGGTAGCTATCAGCGCGTGCTGTGACTGTTTCTCCTATTTATCCCAAATGTCCACTCGGATTTAAGAGCAGTTATAACATCTGCCAAAATTTGGCCTTGCTTTCACCTCTCTTCTCTGTGTCTGTCTGTCTGTACAAGAACACGTAGAACACCATCTGGCCACATATCTCCGGAGCCCAATCTGTGGCTCTGTTCCCTCTCTGCTTATTCCGGCGTAAGCCGTTTCAAATCAATGCACACACTTGCACGTGTCCTTAAAGCGTGTTTGTTTTCTCTGTAATTTAGATAACTGTGCAATGGTGATGGACATAGATGAAATAGATACACGTATAGATAGATTGATAGATACGCACACGCTCGCACTCGCATGAACAGAGAGGTAGACAAAGACGGATAGATCAACAAGATACACAGCTTTTCACCTGTTTGTCTAGGACTTTATATTTAGAAGACTGGTCAAATTTCAGTTTCAACAAATTCAAAAAGATTAAACATCGTGTTCACGTGAGTGTCGCAGCAACAAAGAGATGGTTATTCAAAGTGTAATGGGGATATAACAGAAATGTCCGCAGCTGCAAACATTGATGGAGGATTGAAGTGTTGAAATGACATCAAATGCATACCACGTCACAGCAGCAAACAACAAGTTATGTTTGAGGCATGGGGACACGTCT
>JADBJO010011766.1:28677-36177 GCA_016801955.1 Conus betulinus
CTTTCATTCTCTCTATGATATGTCAGATCTATCTGTCTCTCTCTTTCTTTCTCTATTGGATCTCTCTCTCTCCCTACCACTCTTTCTTTCTCTCTTCCACTCCCTCTCATTCTCTCTCTCATCTCTCTCTCCCTCCCTCTCTCTCTGTCTGTCTGTCTGTCCTCTCTCTCTCTCTCTCTCTCTCTCTCTCTCTCTCTCTCTCTCTGTCATTCTCCTTCTCTCTCTCTCCCTTTCTGTCTTCTCACTCTGTCTCTCTCTTTCTGTTCTCTCCCACTCACTCTCTGTCTCTTTCTGTTCTCTCCCTCACTCTGTCTCTTTCTGTTCTCTCCCACCACTCACTCTGTCTCTTTCTGTTCTCTCCCACTCACTCTGTCTCTTTCTGTTCTCTCCCACTCACTCTGTCTCTTTCTCTTCTCTCCCACTCACTCTGTCTCTTCTCTCTCCCACTCACTCTGTCTCTTTCTGTTCTCTCCCACTCACTCTGTCTCTTTCTGTTCTCTCCCACTCACTCTGTCTCTTTCTGTTCTCTCCCACTCACTCTGTCTCTTTTCTGTTCTCTCCCACTCACTCTGTCTCTTTCTGTTTCTCTCCCACTCACTCTGTCTCTTTCTGTTCTCTCCCACTCACTCTGTCCCACTCACTCACTCTGTCTCTTTCTGTTCTCCCACTCTCCCACTCACTCTGTCTCTTTCTGTTCTCTCCCACTCACTCTGTCTCTTTCTGTTCTCTCCCACTCACTCTGTCTCTTTCTGTTCTCTCCCACTCACTCTGTCTCTTCTCTCCCACTCACTCTGTCTCTTTCTGTTCTCTCCCACTCACTCTGTCTCTTTCTGTTCTCTCCCACTCACTCTGTCTCTTTCTGTTCTCTCCCACTCACTCTGTCTCTTTCTGTTCTCTCCCACTCACTCTGTCTCTTTCTGTTCTCTCCCACTCACTCTGTCTCTTTCTGTTCTCTCCCACTCTCTGTCTCTTTCTGTTCTCTGTCTCTCTGTTTCTCTCCTCCACTCACTCTGTCTCTTTCTGTTACTCTGTCTCTCCTCACTCACTCACTCTGTCTCTTTCTGTTCTCTCCCACTCACTCACTCTGTCTCTTTCTGTTCTCTCCCACTCACTCACTCTCGCTGTCTCTGTTCTCTCTCCAACTCACCCTCTTGTCTCTTTCTGTTCTCTCTCTGTCTGTCTGTCTCTCTCTCTCTCTCTCTCTCTCTGTTCTCTTCCACTCCCTCCCTCCCTCCCTCCCTAGCTCTTTCTCTTTTCATTCTCTCCCTCTCACTCTCCCTCCCTCTCTTTCTGTTTTATCCCGCTCATTCACTCTCTCTCTCTCTTCTCTCCCACTCAGTCTCACTCTCTCTTCTCGTCCTCTCTTACTGTTCTCTACCACTCACTCACTCACTCACTCACTCACTCACTCTCTCCCTCTTTTTCTGTTCTCTCCCTCTCACTCACTCACTCTCTCCCTGTCTTTCTGTTCTCTCCCACTCACTCACTCACTCTCCGTCTATTTTCTCTCCCACTCTCTCTCTCTCTCTCTCTCTCTCTCTCTCTGATATCCGATCTCTGATATTTTTTTCTATCTCTCTCTCTCTCTCTCTCTCTCTCTCTAACTGTGATCTCTATCTTTCTCTCTCTGTGACATCTGATTTCTCTCTCTCCTCTGATCTCTATCTCTTTCTGTGCCTCTGTCTCTGTCTCTCTCTCTCTGTCTTCTACATTCCATGCTTGTGTATGTGTTTAAAATCCTCGGACACGACAGAAAGCAGTGTCGCCATCCCGTCCACAACACTAGGGCCCTTGGCCCCCACTTCCCTGGCAGGGAAAAGGCCACCACAGCGAGCCTGTTAACAAAGTGATTGTTGCTCTTGTGGATGGATGGCGCTGATGATGTTGTGGAGGCGATTGTTGTGGCAGTGTAGTAGCAGCAGCAGAGTGATTGTTGTGACCGTGTAGCAGCAGAGATTGTTGTGACAGTGTAGCAGCAGACAGATTGTGACAGTGTAGCAGCAGAGATTGTGACCGTGTAGCAGCAGACAGTGATTGTTGTGACAGTGTAGCAGCACAGATTGTTGTGACAGTGTAGCAGCACAGATTGTTGTGACAGTGTAGCAGCACAAATTGTTGTGACAGTGTAGCAGCACAGATTGTTGTGACAGTGTAGCAGCAGTGATTGTTGTGACAGTGTAGCAGCAGAGTGTTTGTTGTGACAGTGTAGCAGCAGACATTGTTGTTGTGACAGTGTAGCAGCAGAGATTGTTGTGACAGTGTAGCAGCAGACAGATTGTTGTGACAGTAGTAGCAGCAGACAGATTGTTGTGACAGTGTACCAGCAGTGATGATTGTTGTGTGACAGTGTAGCAGCAGAGATTCTTGTGACAGTGTAGCAGCAGACAGATTGTTGTGACAGTGTAGCAGCAGACAGATTGTTGTGTGACAGTGTAGCAGCAGACAGATTGTTGTGACAGTGTAGCAGCAGTGATTTGTTGTGACGGTGTGTAGCAGCAGACAGCGAGGTGTAATTCCATGCCTGATTTCTGTGCGCAGGACGTGGAAGTGTTGCCGCGGAATGATCTGCGGCATCGGCTGAACAGGTCAGTATACTGTGACGTTTTGCACGTAACATACACTGTGACTCTGACGTTTTGCACGTAACACACATTGTGACTCTGACGTTTTGCACGTATTTTACACTGTGACAATGACGTTTTGCACGTGTTTTACGCTGTGACACAGACGTTTTGCATGCGTTTTACGCTGTGACACTGACGTTTTGCACGCGTCCTTAAAGCGTGTTTCTCTCTGTAATTTAGGTAACAACTGTAGAAATGAGAAAGACATAGAGATAGGTAGATGAGATGGACAGATACGCGCGCGCGAGGACACACACGCACAGACACACATACACAGACAGACAGACGGACAGACAGATCAATCGTAAATGACGGTGTTGTTTGAAATACAGTATTGTAAGTCATATCTACGAAATATGTAACGTCATTGGGACGACATCGATTCCGTTTGGAAGATACCCCGGTGGCGTCGTTTAGATGTCAGACCGCAATGATGGACGACTGAAGTGTGTTCATGACGTAATCTCTGTGAACGCTGCGGAAGAAAGGAAAAAAAAATGTCGCTCTCCAATACAAATCAAGATCACTTCCCACTTTGTATCCGTCTAAACTGTCAGTACATACCTGATGTGCAGGTTCATGAATTGTTTCTGTTTATATGTTTCTCGTTCTGCATTTTCTTTCAGATGAATGCGTCAGGGACGGCATAACTCGCTGACATAGCAGAATCTTTAGAGGCGTGGAAATGACGTAATTCGCGAAATTTAGCAGAAGGAAAGAACAAGTCTATCCATTGCTGTATATTACACATCAAGTTTGTTTTTGCCAGTCTGTTTTTCATCATACATTTAGTTTGACCAACACCATAGTTTGACGCTGCTTTTCTTAGACGACTGTCGGTTGGGGTACAGGCAACTATCGGGGAACTGTCTGTATACATTTTTATGTTAACTATGGCAGTGGAAGAAGACGTATTTCTTTTGTCAGTTTTTTTAATGAGCAGTAACGGACTGTTTTGTCTATGTTACTGTGTTTCAC
Organism: Conus betulinus; assembly: GCA_016801955.1. Classification (NCBI taxonomy): domain Eukaryota; kingdom Metazoa; phylum Mollusca; class Gastropoda; order Neogastropoda; family Conidae; genus Conus; species Conus betulinus. The sequence goes on from JADBJO010011766.1 coordinate 32,280, forward strand.
GTATGAATTTGATTTAAAAAAAAATCGGCTGTAAAGGAACAATAACCAGGTTTGAAGAATGACAGTGACGTCTCGTCTTTGACTATCTCGGCATCAATACAGTGATAGAGGTTTGAAGCGTGATGGTGAGGACTCTGGCATACATGTCGGCATCGATACAATGATAGAGGTTTGAAGCGTGATGGTGAGGACTCTGGCATACATGTCGGCATCGATACAATGATAGAGGTTTGAAGCGTGATGGTGAGGACTCTGGCATACAAATCGTAGCAGCAAAGACCGAAAGAGGTTTGAGGGGTGGTAATGATGTCATAACTATCCATGTTGTCAAAAAGTATTTGATATTTTCCGCTAATCAATATGGACATGAATAGCAAGACAAAACACGATGCGTTTTGACCCCTTAGATCTCCTTTAGGCAAGAAGTGACTTCTTTGTGAAAAAGAAATATATTCATGTGCCTTTGGCGAAATGGAAAATGCTAAAATTGTGTCACGTAGAATGGGAAATCCCCCATGTTGCAAGATTGATCTTTCGTTTCACATCAGCAAAGTGCACAGCTTTCACCTGTTTGTCTAGGATTTATATTTGGAAGACTGGTCACATTTCAGTGTCAACAAATTCAAAAGATTAAACATCGTGTCATGTGACATCGCAGCAACAAAGATGGTTATTTCAAGTGTGATGGGGATATGATAACGGAAATGCCGCAGCAGCAAACATTGACAGAGGATTGAAATGTTAAAATGACATCAAACGCATGCACATCACAGCAGGAAACAACATTGTATCTTTGAGGTATGGTGATGACGTCACATTCGTCCATGTGGCAGCAGGCAAAAGGAGACAGAGCAAGTGGGCATCACTGGAAAATCAGTACAGGCAACTTGCGTTGGCAGAACTGAGAAAGAAATGCAAATGTCGTAAGTGACTAAAAAAAACAGTAAACAAGTGGGGTAGTTTTTGCTCCCATAAGGAAACCTACCACACAGTAACTTTTATTCAAGACTGGCACAGCCTTTAGAACTTGAATAAAGTCGGACAAATACAAAGACAAATCTAACTGTGCGGGGGGGGGGGGGGGGGGGGGGGGGGGGGGGGGGGGGGGGGGACAAGCGCAGGCCAACATCTACAAGCACAGGCCAACAACTAAAACTGTCTTCATAAAAATGACTTGGCAAAACTTTGGATTTAAGGAGAGGGAGGGTGGAGGTAGAAGATGGAGAAACTGGGAACACAAAACCAAGAAAATAAATTGCAGGTATGAAAACTCTTCTCTAGCTGCATAAGGGAACCATCGAAATCCCCTTTTGAACGCAGATATATTTGTATTGCCTGCTCCGAGGCCTTTTGTCCGCTGGGTCTGAACTCACCAGGGAGACACGGCTGGTGGATCTGCGCTCCTGGCGTCAATAGAGACACACCACAGTCCATAATACAGTGGTGTTCTCACCACCAAGGGTGCAAAAAAGAATCCAATATCACCCCCCCCCCCCCCCCCCCCCCCCCCCCCCCCCCCCCCCCCCCCCAGCCAGTGAAGGTAGTAGTATGAAAACCAAACGAAAGTGTGGGAAGGAAAAAAAAAGTTGCTGAAAAACTAAAGATATTATGCAGATAGTATAAAATGTAGGGGGCAATCTTTCAGCCTACGCTTGAGGATCCACCCAAGGATGCAAGGGGGATCAAAAGACAAACACACAGGTGGACAGAAACAAATACAGATAACCTCGATTTAATCAAAACGAAATTGGAAATGAAATGAAATGAGGCAGGGAACAGCAAACAATAAACAGTAAACAAAGTGGGATAGTTTTTTTCTCCCATAAGGAAACCTACCACACAGTAACTTTTATTCAAGACTGGCACAGCCTTTAGAACTTGAATGAAGTCAGACAAATACAAAGACAATCTAACAGTGAGGGGGGGGGGGGGGGGGGGGGGGGGGTGGGACAAGCGCAGGCCAACAACAACTAAACTGTCTTCATAAAAATGACTTGGCAAAACTTTGGATTAAAACAACAACAACAACAACAACACACACACACACACACACACACACACACACACACACACACACACACACACACACACACACACACACACACACGCACTCTCTCTCTCTCTCTCTCTCTCTCACACACACACACACACACACACACACACACACACACACACACACGCACGCACATGCACACACATTCTACGCACATGCTCTCTCTATCTCTCTCTCTCTCTCTCTCTCTCTCACACACACACACACACACACATGCACTCGCACATACACACACAAATACACGTTTGCGCGCGCGCACACTCACACACACACACACACACACACACACACACACACACACACACACACACACACACACACACACACACGCACGTACGCACGCACGCACGCACGCACGCACGCACTCTTACAAATGCAGACACACACACATATAAAACAAATACACAAAACACAGACACACACAAGCACATGAACGCCTCAGCGTGCGCACGCACACGCTCTCTCTCTTTTGTGAGTTGACCGTGTCTATGTACGTGCGCGTGCGTGCGTGTGTATGTGTGCGTGTGTGTGTGTGTGTGTGTGTGTGTGTGTGTGTGTGTGTGTGTGTGTGTGTGTGTGTGTGTGTGTGTGTGTGTGTGTGTGTGTGTGTGTGTGTGTGTGTGTGTGTGTATACGCGCAATACTGCCATCTCTTTGTGTCTTCCATTCCTTTCTGTCACTCCTCCCTCCCTCTTGTCTGTCTGTCTGTCTGTCTGTCTGTCTGTCTGTCTGTCTGTCTGTCTGTCTGTCTGTCTCTCTCTCTCTCTTTCGAGCGCGCGCAAAAATCTGTACAGCAGTTTCATTTTCGATGGGTTTCTTTCCTTTGTATATGTTTATGTATATGTTGCGTTTTTATGTGCTGTCTGAAAGAGCACTGTTAATTGCCCCCCTTGGCATGAAGACCAGTTAGGCTATTGTCAATAAAACTGTCAAATTGTGTGTGTGTGTGTGTGTGTGTGTGTGTGTGTGTGTGTGTGTGTGTGTGTGTGTGTGTAACTAATGTTGACAAACGTTGTTGGCTACTAAATGCTAATATGTTGTATATGTTGTTGTTTGGCGTAATGAATGATTACATGTTAAAAGCAGAGGACTGCTGTGTTAACAGGATCTGCCTCCCCCGGACCCCACCAACCCCCTGTACCCAGGCCGGAAGAAGAGAAACAACAGGTAGGACATTGCTTGTCCCTTCATGGCATTGCTCCTTTGGTGTTGTGGATGTCACCAGTGTTGCCATCCTTAATATTGGTAAATACGTTGGTGGTGTTGCTGGCACTCGTTGTTATTGTTGTCAGTGTCGTTGATGTTACTTGTATTGTTTAAAATGATCAGTGTTGCTTCCAGGGTTTTGTGTGTGTTATGTATTGTTGCCATCAATGTTATTTGTGATGCTGTTGCCATTCTTATTGTTGATGTTGCCAATACTTCTGTTACTCTGTTGTAATTTGTCTTATTGATATTTTACCATTAGTCTTGGTGTCGATGCCATATTAAACACTTGGCTATGGATCACACACACACACACAGACACACACACGCATTCGCGAACACACACGCACAAGAACACACGCGCGCGCGCGCACACACACACAGTGTCCATATTGTCAGAAATCGGTCACCTGTGAGCAATGTCAACCTAACAGACCATCTGTATTTTTTCAGGCGCGGTTCTCCCCCTCAACCACAAGAAGTGAATCTGAAGACAGAGAATGAGAATCGGAAAAACGAGAGAGAGAGAGAGAGACAGACAGACAAGTTAATCTGAAGACGAATATTAAGACAGAGAATGAGAAGAATCAGAAGAGCGGGAAAGAACGAGAGAGAGAGAGACAGGGGAAGAGAGACAGAC